>JAXCGZ010006475.1:0-20000 GCA_037179515.1 Halocaridina rubra
TTAGCCTAACCAAACCTAACCTAACCTAACCTATCCTAACCAAACCTAACCTAACCTAACCTAACCTAACCTAATGTAACCTAACCTAACCTAACCTAACCTAACTTAACCTAACCTAACCTAACCTAACCTAACTTAACCAAACCTAACCTAACCTAACCTAACCTAACCTAACTTAACCTAACCTAACCTAACCAAACCTAACCTAACTTGACCTAACCTAACCTAACCTAACCTAACCTAACCTAACTTAACCTAACCTAACCTAACCTAACCTAGCCTAACTTAACCTAACCTAACCTAACCTAACCTAACTTAACCTAACCTAACCTAACTTAACCTAACCTAACCTAAACTAACCTAACTTAACCTAACCTAACCTAACCTAACCTAACCAAACTTAACCTAACCAAACTTAACCTAACCTAACCTAACCTAACTTAACCTAACCTAACCTAACCTAACCTAACCTAAAATAACTAAACCTAATGTAACCTAACTTAACCTAACCTAACTTAACCTAACCTAACCTAACCTAACCTAACTTAACCTAACCAAACCTAACTTAACCTAACCTAACCTAACTTAACCTAGCCTAACCTAACTTAACCTAACCTAACCTAACCTAACCTAACCTAACTTAACTTAACTTAACCTAACCTAACCTAACCTAACCTAACCTAACTTAACTGAACCTAACCTAACCTAACCTAACCTAACCTAACTTAACCTAGCCTAACCTAACCTAACCTAACTTAACCTAACCTAACCTAGCCTAACCTAACCTAACTTAGCCTAACCTAACCTAACCTAACCTAACCTAACTTAACCTAACCTAACCTAACCTAACCTAACCTAACCTAACTTAACTTAACCTAACCTAACCTAACCTAACCTAGCTTAACCTAACCAAACCTAACCTAACCTAACCAAACCTAACCTAACTTAACCTAGCCTAACCTAACCTAACCTAACCTAACCTAACTTAACCTAACCTAACCTAACCTAACTTTGTTGGGTTGGGTTAGGTTAGGTTAGGTTAGGTTAGGTTGGGTTAGGTTGGGATGGGTTAGGTTGGGTTGGGTTAGGTTGGGTTTCATTAGGTTAGGTTAGGTTAGGTTGAGTTAGATTAGGTTAGGTTAGGTTAGGTTAGGTTAAGTTAGGTTAGGTTAGGTTAGGTTAAGATTAGGGATTTTTTATTGATTATTCGAGATTACTAGGGATTTTTAGTGAAGCTAACCTAACTACCTAACCTAACCTAACCTAACCTAAGCCAACCTAACCTAACTCAACCTAACCTAACCTAGCCTAACCTAACCCAACCTAACCCAAGCCAACCTAACCCAACCCAAACTAACCCAACCTAACCTAACCTAACCTAACCTAACCCAACAAAGTTAGGTTAGGTTAGGTTAGGTTAGGTTAGGTTAAGTTAGGTTAGGTTAGGTTAGGTTAGGTTAGGCTAGGTTAGGTTAAGTTAGGTTAGGTTAGGTTATGTTAGGTTAAGTTAGGTTAGGTTAGGTTAAGTTAGGTTAGGTTAGGTTAGGTTAGGTTAGGTTAGGTTAGGTTAGATTTGGTTAGGTTAAGTTAGGTTAGGTTAGGTTAGGTTAGGTTAGGTTAGGTTAGGTTAAGGTAGGTTTGGTTAGGTTAAGTTAGGTTAGGTTAGGTTAGGTTAGGTTAGGTTAAGTTAGGTTAGGTTAGGTTAGGTTAGGTTAAGTTAGGTTAGGTTAGGTTAGGTTAGGCTAAGTTAGGTTAGGTTAGGTTAGGTTAGGTTAGGTTAAGTTAGGTTAGGTTAAGTTAGGCTAGGTTAGGTTAGGTTAGGTTAGGCTAAGTTAGGTTAGGTTAGGTTAGGTTAAGTTAAGTTAGGTTAGGTTAGGTTGAGTTAGATTAGGTTAGGTTAGGTTAGGTTAGGTTAAGTTAGGTTAGGTTAGGTTAGGTTAGGTTAGGTTAGGTTAAGTTAGGTTAGGTTAGGTTTGGTTAGGTTAAGTTAGGTTAGGTTAGGTTAGGTTAGGTTAGGTTAAGTTAGGTTAGGTTAGGTTAGGTTAGGTTAGGTTAAGTTATGTTATGCTATGTTAGGTTAGGTTAAGTTAAGTTAGGTTAGGTTAGGTTAGGTTAGGTTAGGTTAAGTTAGGTTAGGTTAGGTTAGGTTAGGTTAGGTTAAGTTAGGTTAGGTTAGGCTAGGTTAGGTTAGGTTAAGTTAGGTTAGGTTAGGTTAGGTTAGGTTAAGTTAGGTTAGGTTAGGTTAGGTTAGGTTAGGTTCAGTTAAGTTAGGTTAGGTTAGGTTAGGTTAGGTTAGGTTAAGTTAAGTTAGGTTAGGTTAGGTTAGGTTAGGTTAGGTTAAGTTAGGTTAGGTTAGGTTAAGTTAGGTTAGGTTAGGTTAAGTTAGGTTAGGTTAGGTTAGGTTAGGTTAAGTTAGGTTAGGTTAAGCTAGGTTAGGTTAAGTTAGGTTACATTAGGTTTAGTTATTTTAGGTTAGGTTAGGTTAGGTTAGGTTAGGTTAAGTTAGGTTAGGTTAGGTTAGGTTAAGTTTGGTTAGGTTAAGTTAGGTTAGGTTAGGTTAGGTTAGGTTAGGTTAAGTTAGGTTTGTTTAGGTTAGGTTAGTTTAAGTTAGGTTAGGTTAGGTTAAGTTAGGTTAGGTTAGGTTAGGCTAGGTTAAGTTAGGTTAGGTTAGGTTAGGTTAGGTTAGGTTAAGTTAGGTTAGGTTAGGTTAGGTTAGGTTAGGTTAGGTTAGGTTAGGTTTGGTTAGGTTAGGTTAGGTTAAGTTAGGTTAGGTTAGGTTAGGTTAGGTTAGGTTTGGTTAAGTTAGGTTAGGTTAGGTTAGGTTAGGTTAAGTTAGGTTAGGTTAGGTTAGGTTAGGTTACATTAGGTTAGGTTAGGTTAGGTTAGGTTTGGTTAGGCTAGGTTAGGTTAGGTTAGGTTTGGTTAGGTTAAGTTAGGTTAGGTTAGGTTAGGTTAGGTTAGGTTAGGTTAAGTTAGGTTAGCTTAGGTTAGGCTAGGTTAGGTTAGGTTAGGTTTGGTTAGGTTAGGTTAGGTTAAGTTAGGTTAGGTTAGGTTAGGTTAGGTTAGGTTCGGTTAAGTTAGGTTAGGTTAGGTTAGGTTAGGTTAAGTTAGGTTAGGTTAGGTTAGGTTAGGTTACATTAGGTTAGGTTAGGTTAGGTTAGGTTAGGTTAGGTTAGGCTAGGTTAGGTTAGGTTAGGTTTGGTTAGGTTAAGTTAGGTTAGGTTAGGTTAGGTTAGGTTAGGTTAAGTTAGGTTAGGTTAAGTTAGGTTAGGTTAGGTTTGGTTAGGTTAAGTTAGGTTAGGTTAGGTTAGGTTAGGTTAGGTTAGGTTAAGTTAGGTTAGGTTAGGTTAGGTTAGGTTAAGTTATTTTAGGTTAGGTTAGGTTAGGTTAGGTTAGGTTGAGTTAGGTTAGGTTAGGTTAGGTTAGGTTAGGTTAAGTTAGGTTAGGTTAGGTTAGGCTATGTTAGGTTACGTTAGGTTAGGTTAGGTTAGGTTAGGTTAAGTTAGGTTAGGTTAGGTTAGGTTAGGTTAGGTTAGGTTAGGTTAGGTTAGTTTAGGTTAGGTTAGGTTAAGTTAGGTTAGGTTAGGTTAGGTTTAAATCTCTTAAGATCAATAAAAATAACTAAAAATCCATGAAAATTCCTAAAAAATCCAAAAAATCTAAAAATCCCTAAAAATCACAAAAAAAAACAGAAATTAATAAAAATATATATATAAATATACTAAAATCTCTAAAAATCACTAAAATTCACTAAAATCCTAAGAAAATCTAAAAATCATTAAAAGTCCATTAGTTGGATTTAGCGATTTTTAGAGATTTTTACCATTTCTTTATAGGTCTTTAAGGATTTCTAGAGATTTTAAGGTATTTTTAGTGAATTTTAGGGATATTTAGAGATTTTTAAAGATTTTTATGGATTTTGTTAGGAATTTCTATGCATTTTTGGTAATATCTAATGATTCTTAGAGATTTTTATGGATTTTTTCGAATTTTAATTTATTTCAAGTGATTTTAAGTAATTTTTAAATATGTGTATGGATTTTTTAATGATTTCTATGGATTATTAATGAATTTTTATGGAGTATTGGGGAATTTTAGGAATTTTTATTGATTTGTAGGGATTTTTCAGGGAAATTTTATGGATTTTAAGGGATTTTTATAGATATTTAAAGAATTTTTTGAATTTTTCGGGATTTGTAGGGATTTTTATGGATTTTAATGTTTTTTTTAACGATTTTTTGCGATTTATTGGGATTTTTAATGAGTTCTAGGGATTTTTTGAGATTTTTAGAGATTTTTATGGACTTTTAATGATTTTTAGATTTTCTTAGGATTTTAGTGAATTTTAGTGATTTTTGGAGATTTTAGGATATTTATATATATATTTTTATTAATTTCTATGTTTTTTTTGTGATTTTTAGGGATTTTTAGATTTTTTGGATTTTTTAGGAATTTTCATGGATTTTTAGTTATTTTTATTGATCTTAAGAGATTTTAACCTAACCTAACCTAACCTAACCTAACCTAACCTAACCTAACCTAACCTAACCTAACCTAACCTAACCTAACCTAACTTAACCTAACCTAACCTAACCTAACCTAACCTAACCTAACTTAACCTAACCTAACCTAACCAAACCTAACCTAACTTGACCTAACCTAACCTAACCTAACCTAACCTAACCTAACCTAACCTAACCTAACCTAACCAAACCTAACCTAACCTAACCTAACCTAACCTAACCTAACTTAACCTAACCTAACCTAACCTAACCTAACCTAACCTAACCTAACCTAACCTAACCTAACTAAACCTAATGTAACCTAACTTAACCTAACCTAACCTAACTTAACCTAACCTAACCTAACCTAACTTAACCTAACCTAACCTAACCTAACCTAACTTAACTTAACCTAACCTAACCTAACCTAACCTAACCTAACCTAACCTAACCTAACCTAACCTAACCTAACCTAACTTAACCTAACCTAACCTAACCTAACCTAACCTAACTTAACCTAACCTAACCTAACCTGACCTAACTTAACCGAACCTAACCTAACCTAACCTAACCTAACCTAACTTAACCTAACCTAACCTAACCAAACCTAACCTAACTTGACCTAACCTAACCTAACCTAACCTAACCTAACCAAGCTTAACCTAACCTAACCTAAGCTAACCTAACTTAACCTAACCTAACTTAACCTAACCTAACCTAACTTAACCTAACCTAACATAACCTAACCTAACCTAACTTACCCTAACCAAACTTAACCTAACCTAACCTAACCTAACCTAACCTAACTTAACCTAACCTAACCTAACCTAACCTAACCTAACTTAACCTAACCTAACCTAACCTAACCGAACCTAACTTAACCTAACCTAACCTAACCTAACCTAACCTAACCTAACTTAACCTAACCTAACCTAACCTAACCTAACCTAACTTAACCTAACCAAACCTAACCTAGCCTAACTAAACCTAATGTAACCTAACTTAACCTAACCTAACTTGACCTAACCTAACCTAACTTAACCTAACCTAACCTAACTTAACCTAACCTAACCTAACCTAACCTAACCTAACTTAACTTAACCTAACCTAACTTAACCAAACCTATCCTAACCTAACCTAACCTAACCTAACTTAACCTAGCCTAACCTAACCTAACCTAACCTAACTTAACTGAACCTAACCTAACCTAACCAAACCTAACCTAACCTAACCTAACCTAACTTAACCTAACCTAACCTAACCTAACCTAACCTAACCTAACCTAACCTAACCTAACTTAACCTAACCTAACCTAACCTAACTTAACTTAACCTAACCTAACCTAACCTAACCTAACCTAACCTAACTTAACCTAACCTAACCTAACCTAACTTAACCTAACCTAACCTAACCTAACCTAACTTAACCTAACCTAACCTAACCTAACCTAACCTAACCTAACTTAACCTAACCTAACCTAACCTAACCTAACCTAAAATAACTTAACCTAACATAACCTAACCTAACCTAACCTAACCTAACCAAACCTAACCTAACCTAACTTAACCTAATCTAACCTAACCTAACCTAATCTAACTCAACCTAACCTAACCTAACCTAATGTAACCCAACCTAACCCAAGCCAACCTAACCCAACCCAACCTATCCCAACCTAACCTAACCTAACCTAACCTAACCCAACCCAACAAAGATAAGTTAGGTTAGGTTAGGTTAGGTTAGGTTAAGTTAGGTTAGGTTAGGTTAGGTTAGGTTAAGTTAGGTTAGGTTAGGTTAGGTTAGGTTAAGTTAGATTAGGTTAGGTTAGGTTAAGTTAGGTTAGGTTAGGTTAGGTTAGGTTAAGTTAGGTTAGGTTAGGTTAGGTTAGGTTAGGTTAAGTTAGGTTAGGTTTGGCTAGGTTAGGTTAGGTTAAGCTAGGTTAGGTTAGGTTAGGTTTGGTTAACTTAGGTTAGGTTAGGTTAGGTTAGGTTAGGTTAAGTTAGGTTAGGTTAGGTTAGGTTAGGTTAAGCTAGGTTAGGTTAGGTTAGGTTAGGTTAAGTTAGGTTAGGTTAGGTTAGGTTATGTTAAGTTAGGTTGTTAGGTTAGGTTAGGTTAGGTTAGGTTAGGTTAGGTTAAGTTAGGTTAGGTTAGGTTAGGTTAGGTTAAGTTAGGTTAGGTTAGGTTAGGTTAGGTTAGGTTAAGTTAGGTTCGGCTAGTTTAGGTTAAGTTAGGTTAGGTTAGGTTAGGTTAGGTTAAGTTAGGTTAGGTTAGGTTAGGTTAGGTTTGGTTAGGTTAAGTTAGGTTAGGTTAGGTTAGTTTAGGTTAGGTTAGGTTAAGTTTGGTTAGGTTAGGTTAGGTTAGGTTAGGTTAGGTTAAGTTAGGTTAGGTTAGGTTAGGTTAGGTTAGGTTAAGTTAGGTTAGGTTTGGTTAGGTTAGGTTAGGTTAAGTTAGGTTAGGTTAGGTTAGGTTAGGTTAAGTTAGGTTAGGTTAGGTTAGGTTAGGTTAGGTTCAGTTAAGTTAGGTTAGGTTAGGTTAGGTTAGGCTAGGTTAAGTTAGGTTAGGTTAGGTTAGCTTAGGATAGGTTAGGTTAAGTTAGGTTAGGTTAAGTTAAGTTAGGTTAGGTTAGGTTAGGTTAGGTTAAGTTAGGTTAGGTTAGGTTAAGTTAGGTTAGGTTAGGTCAAGTTAGGTTAGGCTAAGTTAGGTTACATTAGGTTTAGTTAGGTTAGGTTAGGTTTGGTTAGGTTAAGTTAGGTTAGGTTAGGTTAGGTTAGGTTAGGTTAAGTTACGTTAGGTTAGGTTAGGTTTGGTTAGGTTAGGTTAAGTTAGGTTCGGTTAGGTTAGGTTAGGTTAGATTAAGTTAGGTTAGGTTAGGTTAGGTTAGGTTAGGTTAAGTTAGGTTAGGTTAGGTTAGGTTAGGTTAGGTTAAGTTTGGTTAGGGTAAGTTAGGTTAGGTTAGGTTATGTTAGGTTAGGTTAAGTTAGGTTAGGTTAGGTTAGGTTAGGTTAGGTTAGGTTAAGTTAGGTTAGCTTAGGTTAGGTTAGGTTAAGTTAGGTTAGGTTAGGTTAGGTTAGGTTAGGTTAGGTCAAGTTAGGTTAGGTTTGGTTAGGTTAGGTTAGGTTAAGTTAGGTTAGGTTAGGTTAGGTTAGGTTAGGTTCGGTTAAGTTAGGTTAGGTTAGGTTAGGTTAGGTTAGGTTAAGTTAGGTTAGGTTAGGTTAGGTTAGGTTAGGTTAAGTTAGGTTAGGTTTGGTTAGGTTAGGTTAGGTTAAGTTAGGTTAGGTTAGGTTAGGTTAGGTTAGGTTAGGTTAAGTTAGGTTAGGTTAGGTTAGGCTAGGTTAGGTTATGTTATGTTAGGTTAGGTTATGTTAAGTTAGGTTAGGTTAGGTTAGGTTAGGTTAAGTTAGGTTAGGTTAGGTTAGGTTAGGTTAGGTTAAGTTAGGTTAGGTTAGGTTAAGTTAGGTTACATTAGGTTTAGTTAGGTTATGTTAGGTTTGGTTAGGTTAGGTTAGGTTAGGTTAGGTTAAGTTAGGTTAGGTTAGGTTAGGTTAGGTTAGGTTAGGTTAGGTTAAGTTAGGTTAGGTTAGGTTAGGTTAGGTTAGGTTAGGTTTGGTTAGGTTAGGTTAGGTTAAGTTAGGTTAGGTTTGGTTAGGTTAGGTTAGGTTAGGTCAAGTTAGGTTAGGTTTGGTTAGGTTAGGTTAGGTTAAGTTAGGTTAGGTTAGGTTAGGTTAGGTTAGGTTTGGTTAAGTTAGGTTAGGTTAGGTTAGGTTAGGTTAGGTTAAGTTAGGTTAGGTTAGGTTAGGATAGGTTAGGTTAAGTTAGGTTTGGTTAGGTTAGGTTAGGTTAGGTTAGGTTAAGCTAAGTTAGGTTAGGTTAGGTTAGGTTAGGTTAAGTTAGGTTAGGTTAGGTTAGGTTAGGTTAGGCTAAGTTAGGTTAGGTTAGGTTAGGTTAGCTTAAAATCTCTTAAGATCAATAAAAATAACTAAAAATCCATGAAAATTCCTAAAAAATCCAAAAAATCTAAAAATCCCTAAAAATCACAAAAAAAACATAGAAATTAATAAAAATATATATATAAATATCCTAAAATCTCCAAAAATCACTAAAATTCACTAAAATCCTAAGAAAATCTAAAAATCATTAAAAGTCCATAAAAATCTCTAAAAATCTCAAAAAATCCCTAGAACTCATTAAAAATCCCAATAAATCGCTAAAAATCGTTAAAAAAAAACATTAAAATCCATAAAAATCCCTACAAATCCCGAAAAATTCAAAAAATTCTTTAAATATCTATAAAAATCCCTTAAAATCCATAAAATTTCCCTGAAAAATCCCTACAAATCAATAAAAATTCCTAAAATTCCCCAATAATCCATAAAAATTCATTAATAATCCATAGAAATCATTAAAAAATCCATACACATATTTAAAAATTACTTAAAATCACTAGAAATAAATTAAAATTCGAAAAAATCCATAAAAATCTCTAAGAATCATTAGATATTACCAAAAATGCATAGAAATTCCTAACAAAATCCATAAAAATCTTTAAAAATCTCTAAATATCCCTAAAATTCACTAAAAATACCTTAAAATCTCTAGAAATCCTTAAAGACCTATAAAGAAATGGTAAAAATCTCTAAAAATCGCTAAATCCAACTAATGGACTTTTAATGATTTTTAGATTTTCTTAGGATTTTAGTGAATTTTAGTGATTTTTAGAGATTTTAGTATATTTATATATATATTTTTATTAATTTCTGTTTTTTTTGTGATTTTTAGGGATTTTTAGATTTTTTGGATTTTTTAGGAATTTTCATGGATTTTTAGTTATTTTTATTGATCTTAAGAGATTTTAACCTAACCTAACCTAACCTAACTTAACCTAACCTAACCTAACCTAACCTAACCTAACTTAACCTAACCTAACCTAACCTAACCTAACCTAACCTAACCTAACCTTAACCTAACCTAACCTAACCTAACCTAACCTAACTTAACCTAACCTAACCTAACCTAACCTAACTTAACCTAACCTAACCTAACCTAACCTAACCTAAAATAACTTAACCTAACCTAACCTAACCTAACCTAACTTAACCTAACCTAACCTAACCTAACCTAACCTAACCTAACTTAACCTAACCAAACCTAACCTAACCTAACTTAACCTAACCTAACTTAACCTAACCTAACCTAACCTAACCTAACCTAACTTAACCTAACCAAACCTAACCTAACCTAACCTAGCCTAACCTAACCTAACCTAACCTAACCTAACCTAACCTAATGTAACCTAACCTAACCTAACCTAACCTAACTTAACCTAACCTAACCTAACCTAACCTAACTTAACCGAACCTAACCTAACCTAACCTAACCTAACCTAACCTAACTTAACCTAACCAAACCTAACCAAACCTAACCTAACCTAACCTAACCTAACCTAACCTAACCTAACCTAACCTAACCAAACCTAACCTAACCTAACCTAGCCTAACCAAACCTAACCTAACCTAACCTAACCTAACCTAATGTAACCTAACCTAACCTAACCTAACCTAACCTAACCTAACCTAACTTAACCAAACCTAACCTAACCTAACCTAACCTAACCTAACTTAACCTAACCTAACCTAACCAAACCTAACCTAACTTGACCTAACCTAACCTAACCTAACCTAACCTAACCTAACTTAACCTAACCTAACCTAACCTAACCTAACCTAACTTAACCTAACCTAACCTAACCTAACCTAACTTAACCTAACCTAACCTAACTTAACCTAACCTAACCTAAACTAACCTAACTTAACCTAACCTAACCTAACCTAACCTAACCTAACTTAACCTAACCAAACTTAACCTAACCTAACCTAACCTAACTTAACCTAACCTAACCTAACCTAACCTAACCTAAAATAACTGAACCTAATGTAACCTAGCTTAACCTAACCTAACTTAACCTAGCCTAACTTAACCTAACCTAACCTAACCTAACCTAACTTAACCTAACCAAACCTAACTTAACCTAACCAAACCTAACTTAACCTAACCTAACCTAACTTAACCTAACCTAACCTAACCTAACCTAACCTAACTTAACTTAACCTAACCTAACCTAACCTAACCTAACCTAACTTAACTGAACCTAACCTAACCTAACCTAACCTAACCTAACTTAACCTAACCTAACCTAACCTAACCTAACTTAACCTAACCTAACCTAGCCTAACCTAACCTAACTTAACCTAACCTAACCTAACCTAACCTAACCTAACTTAGCCTAACCTAACCTAACCTAACCTAACCTAACTTAACTTAACCTAACCTAACATAACATAACCTAATCTTAACCTAACCTAACCTAACCTAACCTAACCAAACTTAACTTAACCTAACCTAACCTAACCTAACCTAACTTAACCTAACCAAACCTAACCTAACCTAACTTAGCCTAACCTAACCTAACCTAACCTAACCTAACCTAACTTAACCTAACCTAACCTAACCTAACCTAACCTAATCTAACTCAACCTAACCTAACCTAACTTAACTTAACCTAACCTAACCTAACCTAACTTAACCTAACCTAACCTAACCTAACCTAACTTAACCTAACCTAACTTAACCTAACCTAACCTAACCTAACCTAACCTAACCTAACTTAGCCTAACCTAACCTAACCTAACCTAACTTAACCTAATCTAACCTAACCTAACCTAACTTAACCTAACCTAACCTAACCTAACCTAACTTAACCTAACCAAACCTACCTTAACCTAACCTAACCTAGCCTAACCTAACCTAACTTAACCTAACCAAACCTAACCTAACCTAACCTAACCTAACCTAACCTAACTTAACCTAACTTAACATAACCTAACCTAACTTAACCTAACATAACCTAACCTAACCTAACTTAACCTAACCTAGCCTAACCTAACCTAACCTAACCTAACCTAACTTAACCTAACCTAACCTAACCTAACCTAACCTAACTTTGTTGGGTTAGGTTAGGTTAGGTTCGGTTAGGTTGGGTTAGTTTGGGTTGGGTTAGGTTGGCTTGGGTTAGGTTGGGTTAGGTTAGGTTAGGTTAGGTTAGGTTGAGTTAGGTTAGGTTAGCTTAGGTTAGGTTAGGTTAGGTTAGGTAGTTAGGTTAGCTTCACTAAAAATCTCTAGTAATCTCGAATAATCAATAAAAAATCCCTAATCTTAACCTAACCTAGCCTAACCTAACTTAACCTAGCCTAACCTAACCTAGCCTAATCTAACTCAACCTAACCTAACCTAACCTAATGTAACCCAACCTAACCCAAGCCAACCTAACCCAACCCAACCTAACCCAACCTAACCTAACCTAACCTAACCTAACCCAACCCAACAAAGTTAGGTTTGGTTAGGTTAGGTTAGGTTAAGTTAGGTTAGGTTAGGTTAGGTTAGGTTAAGTTAGGTTAGGTTAGGTTAGGTTAGGTTAAGTTAGATTAGGTTAGGTAAGGTTAAGCTAGGTTAGGTTAGGTTAGGCTAGGTTAAGTTAGGTTAGGTTAGGTTAGGTTAGGTTAGGTTAGGTTAAGTTAGGTTAGGTTTGGTTAGGTTAGGTTAGGTTAAGTTAGGTTAGGTTAGGTTAGGTTTGGTTAACTTAGGTTAGGTTAGGTTAGGTTAGGTTAGGTTAAGTTAGGTTAGGTTAGGTTAGGTTAGGTTAAGTTAGGTTAGGTTAGGTTAGGTTAGGTTAAGTTTGGTTAGGTTAGGTTAGGTTATGTTAAGTTAGGTTGTTAGGTTAGGTTAGGATAGGTTAGGTTAGGTTAGGTTAAGTTAGGTTAGGTTAGGTTAGGTTAGGTTAGGTTAGGTTAGGTTAGGTTAGGTTAGGTTAGGTTAAGTTAGGTTAAGTTAGGTTAGGTTAGGCTAGGCTAGATTAGGTTAAGTTAGGTTAGGTTAGGTTAGGTTAGGTTAAGTTAGGTTAGGTTAGGTTAGGTTAGGTTAGGTTCAGTTAAGTTAGGTTAGGTTAGGTTAGGTTAGGCTAGGTTAAGTTAGGTTAGGTTAGGTTAGGTTAGGTTAGGTTAGGTTAAGTTAAGTTAGGTTAGGTTAGGTTAGGTTAGGTTAAGTTAGGTTAGGTTAGGTTAGGTTAGGTTAGGTTAGGTCAAGTTAGGTTAGGTTAAGTTAGGTTACATTAGGTTTAGTTAGGTTAGGTTAGGTTTGGTTAGGTTAAGTTAGGTTAGGTTAGGTTAGGTTAGGTTAGGTTAAGTTAGGTTAGGTTAGGTTAGGTTAGGTTAGGTTAGGTTAAGCTAGGTTCGGTTAGGTTAGGTTAGGTTAGGTTAAGTTAGGTTAGGTTAGGTTAGGTTAGGTTAGGTTAAGTTAGGTTAGGTTAGGTTAGGTTAGGTTAGGTTAAGTTTGGTTAGGGTAAGTTAGGTTAGGTTAGGTTAGGTTAGGTTAGGTTAAGTTAGGTTAGGTTAGGTTAGGTTAGGTTAAGTTAGGTTAGGTTAGGTTAGGTTAGGTTAAGTTAGGTTAGGTTAGGTTAGGTTAGGTTAGGTTATGTCAAGTTAGGTTAGGTTTGGTTAGGTTAGGCTAGGTTAAGTTAGGTTAGGTTAGGTTAGGTTAGGTTAGGTTCGGTTAAGTTAGGTTAAGTTAGGTTAGGTTAGGTTAGGTTAGGTTAGGTTAGGTTAGGTTAAGTTAGGTTAGGTTAGGTTAGGTTAGGTTAAGTTAAGTTAGGTTAGGGTAGGTTGGGTTAGGTTAAGTTAGGTTAGGTTAGGTTAGGTTAGGTTAGGTTAAGTTAGGTTAGGATAGGTTAGGTTACATTAGGTTTAGCTAGGTTAGGTTAGGTTTGGTTAGGTTATGTTAGGTTAGGTTAGGTTAGGTTAGGTTAAGTTAGGTTAGGTTAGGTTAGGTTAAGTTAGGTTAAGTTAGGTTAGGTTAGGTTAGGTTAGGTTAAGTTAGGTTAGGTTAGGTTAAGTTAGGTTAGGTTAGGTCAAGTTAGGTTAGGGTTGGTTAGGTTAGGTTAGGTTAAGTTAGGTTAGGTTAGGTTAGGTTAGGTTAGGTTCGGTTAAGTTAGGTTAGGTTAGGTTAGGTTAGGTTAGGTTAGGTTAGGTTAAGTTAGGTTAGGTTAGGTTAGGTTAGGTTAGGTTAAGTTAGGTTAGGTTAGGTTAGGTTAGGTTAGGTTAGGTTAAGTTAAGTTAGGTTAGGTTAGGTTAGGTTAGGTTAAGTTAGGTTAGGTTAGGTTAGGTTAGGTTAGGTTAAGTTAGGTTAGGTTAGGTTAGGTTAGCTTAAAATCTCTTAAGATCAATAAAAATAACTAAAAATCCATGAAAATTCCTAAAAAATCCAAAAAATCTAAAAATCCCTAAAAATCACAAAAAAAAACATAGAAATTAATAAAAATATATATACAAATATCCTAAAATCTCCAAAAATCACTAAAATTCACTAAAATCCTAAGAAAATCTAAAAATCATTAAAAGTCCATAAAAATCTCTAAAAATCTCAAAAAATCCCTAGACCTCATTAAAAATCCCAATAAATCGCTAAAAATCGTTAAAAAAAACATTAAAATCCATAAAAATCCCTACAAATCCCGAAAAATTCAAAAAATTCTTTAAATATCTATAAAAATCCCTAAAAATCCATAAAATTTCCCTGAAAAATCCCTACAAATCAATAAAAATTCCTAAAATTCCCCAATGATCCATAAAAATTCATTAATAATCCATAGAAATCATTAAAAAATCCATACACATCTTTAAAAATTACTTAAAATCACTAGAAATAAATTAAATTTCGATTAAATCCATAAAAATCTCTAAGAATCATTAGATATTACCAAAAATGCATAGAAATTCCTAACAAAATCCATAAAAATCTTTAAAAATCTCTAAATATCCCTAAAATTCACTAAAAATACCTTAAAATCTCTAGAAATCCTTAAAGACCTATAAAGAAATGGTAAAAATCTCTAAATATCGCTAAATCCAACTAATGGACTTTTAATGATTTTTAGATTTTCTAAGGATTTTAGTGAATTTTAGTGATTTTGAGAGATTTTAGTATATTTATATATATATTTTTATTAATTTCTGTTTTTTTTTGTGATTTTTAGGGATTTTTAGATTTTTTGGATTTTTTAGGAATTTTCATGGATTTTTAGTTATTTTTATTGATCTTAAGAGATTTTAACCTAACCTAACCTAACCTAACTTAACCTAACCTAACCTAACCTAACCTAACCTAACTTAACCTAACCTAACCTAACCTAACTTAACCTAACCTAACCTAACCTAACCTAAACTAACCTAACTTAACCTAACCTAACTTAACCTAACCTAACCTAACCTAACCTAACTTAACCTAACCTAACCTAACCTAACCTAACCTAACTTAACCTAACCTAACCTAACCTAACCTAACCTAAAATAACTTAACCTAACCTAACCTAACCTAACCTAACCTAACCTAACTTAACCTAGCCAAACCTAACCTAACATAACTTAACCTAACCTAACCTAACTTAACCTAACCTAACTTAACCTAACCTAACCTAACCTAACTTAACCTAACCAAACCAAACCTAACCTAACCTAGCCTAACCTAATCTAAACTAACCTAACCTAATGTAACCTAACCTAACCTAACCTAACCTAACTTAACCTAACCTAACCTAACCTAACCTAACTTAACCGAACCTAACCTAACCTAACCTAACCTAACCTAACTTAACCTAACCTAACCTAACCAAACCTAACCTAACCTAACCTAACCTAACCTAACTTAACCTAACCTAACCTAACCTAACCTAACTTAACCTAACCTAACCTAACCTAGCCTAACTTAACCTAACCTAACCTAACTTAACCTAACTTAACCTAACCTAACCTAACCTAGCCTAACCTAACTTAACCTAACCAAACTTAACCTAACCTAACCTAACCTAACCTAACCTAACTTAACCTAACCTAACCTAACCTAACCTAACATAACTTAACCTAACCTAACCTAACCTAGCCTAACTTAACCTAACCTAACCTAACTTAACCTAACTTAACCTAACCTAACCTAATCTAGCCTAACCTAACTTAACCTAGCCAAACTTAACCTAACCTAACCTAACCTAACCTAACCTAACTTAACCTAACTTAACCTAACTTAACCTAACCTAACTTAACTTAACCTAACTTAACCTAACCTAACCTAACCTAACTTAACTGAACCTAACCTAACTTAACCTAACCTAACCTAACCTAACCTAACTTAACCTAACCTAACCTAACCTAACCTAACTTAACTTAACCTAACCAAACCTAACATAACATAACTTAACCTAACCAAACCTAACCTAACCTAACCTAACCTAACTTAACCTAACCTAACCTAGCCTAACCTAACTTAACCTAACCAAACCTAACCTAACCTAACCTAACCTAACTTAACCTAACCTAACCTAACCTAACCTAACTCAACCTAACCTAACCTAACTTAACTTAGCCTAACCTAACCTAACCTAACCTAACCTAACCTAACCTAACTTAACCTAACCTAACTTAGCCTAACCTAACCTAACCTAACCTAACCTAACTTAGTCTAACCTAACCTAACCTAACCTAACTTAACCTAACCAAACCTAACCTAACCTAACTTAACCTAACCTAACCTAACCTAACCTAACCTAACTTAACCTAGCCAAACCTACCTTAACCTAACCTAACCTAACCTAACCTAACCTAACTTAACCTAACCTAACCTAACCTAACCTAACTTAACTTAACCTAACCTAACCTAACATAACCTAACCTAACCTAACCTAACCTAACTTAACCTAACCTAACCTAACCTAATCTAACCAAACCTAACCTAACCTAACCTAACCTAACCTAACCTAACCTAACCTAACTTAACCTAACCGAACCTAACCTAACCTAACTTTGTTGGGTTGGGTTAGGTTAGGTTAGGTTAGGTTAGGTTGGGTTAGTTTGGGTTGGGTTAGGTTGGCTTGGGTTAGGTTGGGTTAGGTTAGGTTAGGTTAGGTTAGGTTGAGTTAGGTTAGGTTGGCTTAGGTTAGGTTAGGTTAGGTTAGGTAGTTAGGTTAGCTTCACTAAAAATCCCAAGTAATCTCGAATAATCAATAAAAAATCCCTAAGCTTAACTTAACCTAACCTAACCTAACCTAACCTAATCTAACTCAACCTAACCTAACCTAACATAATGTAACCCAACCTAACCCAAGCCAACCTAACCCAACCCAACCTAACCCAACCTAACCTAACCTAACCTAACCTAACCCAACCCAACAAAGTTAGGTTAGGTTAGGTTAGGTTAAGTTAGGTTAGGTTAGGTTAGGTTAAGTTAGGTTAGGTTAGGTTAGGTTAGGTTAAGTTAGATTAGGTTAGGTTAGGTTAAGTTAGGTTAAGTTAGGTTAGGTTAGGTTAGGTTAGGTTAGGTTAGGTTAGGTTAGGTTTGGTTAGGTTAGGTTAGGTTAAGTTAGGTTAGGTTAGGTTAGGTTCAGTTAACTTAGGTTAGGTTAGGTTAGGTTAGGTTAAGTTAGGTTAGGTTAGGTTAGGTTACATTAGGTTAAGTTAGGTTAGGTTAGGTTAGGTTAGGTTAAGTTAGGTTAGGTTAGGTTAGGTTATGTTAAGTTAGGTTGTTAGGTTAGTTTAGGTTAGGTTAGGTTAAGTTAGGTTAGGTTAGGTTAGGTTAGGTTAGGTTAAGTTAGGTTAGGTTAGCTTAGGTTAGGTTAGGTTAAGTTAGGTTAAGTTAGGTTAGGTTAGGTTAGGCTAGTTTAGGTTAAGTTAGGTTAGGTTAGGTTAGGTTAGGTTAAGTTAGGTTAGGTTAGGTTAGGTTAGGTTTGGTTAGGTTAAGTTAGGTTAGGTTAGGTTAGGTTAGGTTAGGTTAGGTTAGGTTAAGTTTGGTTAGGTTAGGTTAGGTTAGGTTAGGCTAAGTTAGGTTAGGTTAGGTTAGGTTAGGTTAGGTTAAGTTAGGTTAGGTTAGGTTAGGTTAAGTTAGGTTAGGTTAGGTTAGGTTAAGTTAAGTTAGGTTAGGTTAGGTTAGGTTAGGTTAAGTTAGGTTTGGTTAGGTTTGGTTAGGTTAAGTTAGGTTAGGTTAGGTTAGGTTAGGTTAGGCTAGGTTAGGTTAGGTTAGGTTAAGTTAGGTTAGGTTAGGTTCAGTTAAGTTAGGTTAGGTTAGGTTTGGTTAGGCTAGGTTAAGTTAGGTTAGGTTAGGTTAGGTTAGGTTAGGTTAGGTTAGGTTAAGTTAAGTTAGGTTAGGTTAGGTTAGGTTAGGTTAAGTTAGGTTAGGTTAGGTTAGGTTAGGTTAGTTTAGGTTAAGCTAGGTTAGGTTAAGTTAGGTTACATTAGGTTTAGTTAGGTTAGGTTAGGTTTGGTTAGGTTAAGTTAGGTTAGGTTAGGTTAGGTTAGGTTAGGTTAAGTTAGGTTAGGTTAGGTTAGGTTAGGTTAGGTTAGGTTAGGTTAGGTTAGGTTAAATTTGGTTAGGTTAAGTTAGGTTAGGTTAGGTTAGGTTAGGTTAGGTTAAGTTAGGTTAGGTTAGGTTAGGTTAGGTTAAGTTAGGTTAGGTTAGGTTAGGTTAGGTTAAGTTAGGTTAGGTTTGGTTAGGTTAGGTCAAGTTAGGTTAGGTTTGGTTAGGTTAGGTTAGGTTAAGTTAGGTTAGGTTAGGTTAGGTTAGGTTAGGTTAGGTTAAGTTAGGTTAGGTTAGGTTAGGTTAAGTTAGGTTAGGTTAGGTTAGGTTAGGTTCGGTTAAGTTAGGTTAGGTTAGGTTAGGTTAAGTTAGGTTAGGTTAGGTTAGGTTAGGTTAGGTTATGCTATGTTAGGTTAGGTTAGGTTAAGTTAAGTTAGGTTAGGTTAGGTTAGGTTAAGTTAGGTTAGGTTAGGTTAGGTTAGGTTAGGTTAAGTTAGGTTAGGTTAGGTTAGGTTAAGTTAGGTTACATTAGGTTTAGTTAGGTTAGGTTAGGTTTGGTTAGGTTGTTAGGTTAGGTTAGGTTAGGTTAGGTTAAGTTAGGTTAGGTTAGGTTAGGTTAGGTTAGGTTAGGTTAAGTTTGGTTAGGTTAAGTTAGGTTAGGTTAGGTTAGATTAGGTTAGGTTAGGTTAAGTTAGGTTAGGTTAGGTTAGGTTAGGTTAGGTTAGGTTTGGTTAGGTTAGGTTAGGTTAAGTTAGGTTAGGTTAGGTTAGGTTAGGTTAGGTTAGGTCAAGTTAGGTTAGGTTTGGTTAGGTTAGGTTAGGTTAAGTTAGGTTAGGTTAGGTTAGGTTAGGTTAGGTTCGGTTAAGTTAGGTTAGGTTAGGTTAGGTTAGGTTAGGTTAAGTTAGGTTAGGTTAGGTTAAGTTAGGTTAGGTTAGGTTAGGTTAGGTTTGGTTAAGTTAGGTTAGGTTAGGTTAGGTTAGGTTAGGTTAGGTTAAGTTAAGTTAGGTTAGGTTAGGTTAGGTTAGGTTAAGTTAGGTTAGGTTAGGTTAGGTTAGGTTTGGTTAAGTTAGGTTAGGTTAGGTTAGGTTAGGTTAAAATCTCTTAAGATCAATAAAAATAACTAAATATCCATGAAAATTCCTAAAAAATCCAAAAAATCTAAAAATCCCTAAAAATCACAAAAAAAAACATAGAAATTAATAAAAATATATATATAAATATCCTAAAATCTCCAAAAATCACTAAAATTCACTAAAATCCTAAGAAAATCTAAAAATCATTAAAAGTCCATAAAAATCTCTAAAAATCTCAAAAAATCCCTAGAACTCATTAAAAATCCCAATAAATCGCTAAAAATCGTTAAAAAAAAACATTAAAATCCATAAAAATCCCTACAAATCCCGAAAAATTCAAAAAATTCTTTAAATATCTATAAAAATCCCTAAAAATCCATAAAATTTCCCTGAAAAATCCCTACAAATCAATAAAAATTCCTAAAATTCCCCAATAATCCATAAAAATTCATTAATAATCCATAGAAATCATTAAAAAATCCATACACATCTTTAAAAATTACTTAAAATCACTAGAAATAAATTAAAATTCGAAAAAATCCATAAAAATCTCTAAGAATCATTAGATATTACCAAAAATGCATAGAAATTCCTAACAAAATCCATAAAAATCTTTAAAAATCTCTAAATATCCCTAAAATTCACTAAAAATACCTTAAAATCTCTAGAAATCCTTAAAGACCTATAAAGAAATGGTAAAAATCTCTAAAAATCGCTAAATCCAACTAATGGACTTTTAATGATTTTTAGATTTTCTTAGGATTTTAGTGAATTTTAGTGATTTTTAGAGATTTTAGTATATTTATATATATATTTTTATTAATTTCTGTTTTGTTTTGTGATTTTTAGGGATTTTTAGATTTTTTGGATTTTTTAGGAATTTTCATGGAGTTTTAGTTATTTTTATTGATCTTAAGAGATTTTAACCTAACCTAACCTAACCTAACCTAACCTAACTTAACCTAACCTAACCTAACCTAACCTAACAACCTAACCTAACCTAACCTAACCTAACTTAACCTAACCTAACCTAACCTAACCT
>JAXCGZ010006475.1:25000-39669 GCA_037179515.1 Halocaridina rubra
TAACTTAACCTAACCTAACCTAACCAAACCTAACTTAACCTAACCTAACCTAACCAAACCTAACCTAACCTAGCATAACCTAACCTAACCTAACCTAACCTAACTTAACCTAACCTAACCTAACTTAACCTAACCTAACCTAACCTAACTTAACCTAACCTAACCTAACCTAACCTAACTTAACCTAACCTAACCTAACCTAACCTAACCTAAATTAACCTAACCTAACCTAACCTAACCTAACTTAACCTAAGCTAACTTAACCTAACTTAACCTAACCTAACCTAACCAAACCTAACTTAACCTAACCTAACCTAACCTAACCTAACCTAACCTAACCTAACTTAACCTAACATAACCTAACCTAACCTAACCTAACTTAACCTAACCTAACTTAACCTAACCTAACCTAACCTAATCTAACTTAACCTAGCCTAACCTAACCTAACTTAACCTAACCTAACCTAACCTAACTTAACCTAACCTAACCTAACCTAACTTAACCTAACCTAATGCAACTTAACTTAACCTAACCTAACCTAACCTAACTTAACCTAACCTAACCTAACCTAACTTAACCTAACCTAACCTAACCTAACTTAACCTAACCTAACCTAACCTAACCTAACTTAACCTAACCTAACCTAACCTAACCTAACAAACCTAACTTAACCTAACCTAACCTAAACTAACTTAACCTAACTTAACCTAACTTAACCTAACCTAACCTAACTTAACCTAACCTAACCTAACCTAACCTAAACTTACCTAACTACCTAACCTTACCTAACCTAACTTAACCTAGCCTAACCTAACCTAACCAAACCTACCTTAGCCTAACCTAACCTAACCTAACTTAACCTAACCTAACCTAACCTAACTTAAATTAACCTAACCTAACCTAACCTAACCTAACTTAACCTAACCTAACTTAGCATAACCTAACCTAACCTAACCTAACCTAACTTAACCTAACAACCTAACCTGATAATTTTGCCAATTTTTAGGGATTTTTTTGAGAATTTTAGGGATTTTTAAGGGATTTTCATGGATATCTTGTAATTTTTATTTTTTTTAGAGAATTTTAGAGATTTTTTATGGATTTTTAGGGATTTTCATAGATTTTTTGGGATTTTAGGTGTTTTTAAAGGTTTTTCTGGATTTATTATCAATTTCTATGGATTTTTGGTGATTTTTAGGATTTGTATAGATTTTTATGGATTTTTAAGTATTTTTAGGGATTTTTCTAGGTTATAGATTAGGTTAGGTTAGGTTGAAGGTTAGTTTGGGTAGGTTAGCTTAGGTTAGGTTAAGTAATTTTTTTTAGAAATTTGTATGGATTTTTTTAGGAATTTTTATATTTATTTGGGATTTTTAGGGATTTTTAATGATTTTTAGGTATTTTATAGGAATTTTTTTTAATTTCAGGGATTTTTAAGGAATTTTAAAGATATTTAGGGAATTTAATTATTTTAGGGATTTTTTTAGAGATATTTATGATTTTTTATGAATTTTAAGGGATTTTTTAGAGATTTTTAAGGATTTTTAGAGAATTTTAGGGCTTTTAAGAAATTCTATGGATTTTTAGAGATGCTTAAGGATTTTTAGAGATTTTAGAGCTCATTAGGGAATTTTAGTTTTTTTTTTTTTTAGAGATTTTAGGGGTTTCTATGGCTTTTTAGGGTTTTTTCTAGGTTAGATTAGGTTAGGCTAAAGGTTAAGCTAGGCTAGATTAAGTGAGGATTTTTAGAAGTTTTTATGGATTTATAGGGAATTTAATTGATTTTTAGAGATTTTTAGTGATGCTTAAGGGATTTTTATGGATTATTAGGAATTTCAAGGATATTTTGAGAATTTTACGGATTTTTAGGGATTTTTAAAGATTTTTAATTTTTTATGGATTTTTAGGGATTTTTTTGGATTTTTTGAGAATTTTAGGGAATTTTTAAAGGGATTTTCATGGATATTTTTGTAATTTTTACAAAATTTTTGAGATTTTTAGAGATTTTGTTATGGATTTTTACGGATTTTTAGGAATTTTCAAGCATTTTTGGAAAATTTTAATGATTTGTAGATTTTTTAGGATTTTTTAGGAATTTTATATATTTTTAGGGATTTTAGGTGTTTTTTTTAGAGATTTTTATAGATTTATTATTAACTTCTATGGGTTTTTTTGGTGATTTTTAGGGCTTTCCATAGATTTTGAGGGATTTTAAAGGATTTTTAAGGATTTTTCTAGGTAATAGATTAGGTTAGGTTAGCATAGCTTAGGTTAGGTTAAGTAATTGTTATTTTTAGGTAGTTTTAGGGAATTTTTAGGGATATATACAAATTTATAATGAATTTTTATTGATTATTTGGGACTTTTAGGGATTTTTATTGATTTTTATGGTTTTTCAGGGGAATTTTATGGATTTTTATGGATTTTTTGTGATTTTTAAGAATATTTTAGGGATTTTAATTTTTTTAGGGATTTTTAAAGATTTATAGAAGATTTTAGGTACTTGTTTTATTGAATTTTAGGGATTTTTTGAGATTCTAGGGATTTTTTGAGAATTTTAGGGATTTTTAAAGTTTTGTAGGGATTATTTGGATTTTTAAGGATTTTCTAGGTTAGATTAGGTTAGGTTAGGTTAAAGGTTAGTTTAGGTTAGGTTTAGGGATTTTTAAGGGATTTTTATGGATTTTTAGGAATGTGTAAGGATTTTTAGAGAATTCTAAGGATTTTTTGGGATTTTTAGTGGTTTTTGGGGATATTTATGGATTTTTATTGATTTTTAGGAAATTTTAAGGCTTTCTAGAGAATTTTAGGGATTTTTAGTGAGTTTTAGGGATTTTTAGAGATTTTTAGGGATTTGTATGGATTTTTAAGGATTTTTAGAGATTTTTGTGATTTATGGTGAATTTTAGTGACTTTCAAAGATTTTTAGGGGATTTTTACGGAGTTTTTAAGAATTTCAATTTATTTTTGGTGATTTCTAGGGATTTTTAGAGATTTTTATGGATTTTTTTGAAATATTCCTGGATTTTTAGGGATATTCAGTGATTTGTAGGGATTATTAGGGATTTTTTTGAATGCTTAGAAATTTTTAAGGATATTTAGAGAATTGTAGGAATTTTTGGGGATTTATAAAGATTTTTATGATTTTTTAGGAATTTTTATGGATTTTTTGGGATTTGTCGGGATTTTTTATAATTTTTAGGAATTTTTTAAGTAATTTTTGGGATTTTTAGAGATTTTATGAATTTTTCTCGATTTTTAATGATTTTGTAGGGATTTTTATGAATTTCTAGGGATTTATATGCATTTGTTGAGATTTTTAGGTATTTGGGGGAATTTTTAGGGATTTTTAAAGATTTTTAGTGTTTTAGGGATTTTTAGAGAGTTTTAGGAGTGTGTATGTATTTTTTAGGAATTTCTATGGATATTGGGGGATATTTTTGGGATTTTTAGAGATTTTTATTAATTTTTTAAGAATTTTAATGGATTTTTAGGTATTTGCATGGATTTTTACAGATATTTGGTATTTTTTTATGAATTTTTAGGGATATTGCGAATTTTTTTGAGAGATTTTTAGTGATTTTTTTTTAGAAATTTTCAAGTATTTTTAATTTTTTTTAAGGATTTTTAGAAAAATTTAGAGATTTTTAAGGAGTTTTAGAGAATTTTAGGGATTATTAGTCGATTTTAGTGATTTTTAGAGATTTTGACAAATTTTTATAGATTTTTAAGGATTTCTAGAGATTTTAAGGGATTTTTAGCAAATTTTAGGGGGTTTTAGAGATTTTTAAAGAATTTTATGTATTTTTTTGGAATTTCTTTTAATTTTTGGTAATATCTAAAGATTTTTTTAGATATCTTTATGGATTTTTTTCGAATTTTCATTTATTTGTAGGGATTGTGAGTAATTTTTAAAGATGTTTATGGATAATTTAGGGATTTCCATGGATTATTAATGAATTTTTTTGGATTTTATGGGATTTTCAGGAATTTTAATTTATTTGTAGGGATTTTTCTTTGGAATGTTATGGAATTTTTTGGATTTTTAGAGATTTTTTAGGATATTTTTTTGAATATTTATGAATTTTTAGGAGTTTTTAAGGATTTTTAGAAAATTTTATGGGATTCTTATAGATTTTTAGATATTTTTTAAGATTTTTAATGGATTTTTAGGGATTTGCATGGATTTTTACAGATTTTTGGTAATTTTTATGAATTTTTAGGAATATTAAGGATTTTTTAGAAATTTGTTTTTAGAAAATTTTATTGGTTTTTATAAATGTTTAATGATTTTTAGAAAAATTTAGGAACTTTTAGTTATTTACAGGGATTTTTCAGGAGTTTTAGAAAATTTTAGGGATTATTAGTTGAATTTAGCGATTTTTTTAGATTTTGACCATTTCTTTATAGGGTTTTAAGGATTTCTAGAGATTTTAAGGTATTTTTAGTGAATTTTAGGAATATTTAGAGATTTTTAAAGATTTTTATGGATTTTGTTAGGAATTTCTATGGATTTTTTGGTAATATCTAATGATTTTTAGAGATTTTTATGGATTTTTTCGAATTTTAATTTATTTCTAGTGATTTTAAGTAATTTTTAAAGATGTGTATGGAGTTTTTATTGATTTCTATGGATTATTAATGAATTTTTATGGATTATTGGGGAATTTTAGGAATTTTTATTGATTTGTAGGGATTTTTCAGGGAAATTTTATGGATTTTTAGGGACTTTTATAGATTTTTAAAGAATTTTTTGAATTTTTCGGGATTTGTAGGGATTTTAATGTTTTTTTAACGATTTTTAGCGATTTATTGGGATTTTCAATGAGTTCTAGGGATTTTTTGAGATTTTTAGAGATTTTTATGGACTTTTAATGATTTTTAGATTTAATATATTTATATTAATTTCTATTGATTTTTGGTGTTTTTCATAGATTTTTATATATTTTTTTGTTTTTTTTGGATTTTTCATGGATTTTTTTTTATTTTTATTGATTTTAAGAGATTTTTATGGATTTTCTTTTATGGAGTTTTAGATATTTTTTGAATTGTCAGGAATTTTTAAGGATTTTTAGGGATTTGTAGGGATTTTTAGAGATTTTTAAGGATTTTTAGGACTTTTAATGGAATGTATGGGATATTTCAGGATTTTTAATGATTTTTAGGTATATTTTAGGGAATTTTCATGGATTTTTAGTGGCTTCTGGAGATTTTAGTGATTTTTTGTAATTTTTATTAATTGTTTGTAATTTTTAGGTATTTTTAGAGATTTTTAGGGATTTTTTATTGATTATTCGAGATTACTAGGGATTTTTAGTGAAGCTAACCTAACTACCTAACCTAACCTAACCAAACTTAACCTAACCTAACTTAACCTAACCTAACCTAACCTAACTTAACCTAACCAAACCTAACCTAACTTAACCTAACTTAACCTAACCTAACTTAACCTAACCTAACCTAACCTAACCTAACCTAACTTAACCTAACCTAACCTAACTTAACCTAACCTAACTTAACCTAACCTAACCTAACCTAACCTAACCTAACCTAAATTAACCTAACCTAACTTAACCTAACCTAACTTAACCTAACCTAACCTAACTTAACCTAACCTAACCTAACATAACCTAACCTAACCTAACTTAACTTAACCAAACCTAACCTAACCTAACCTAACTTAACCTTACCTAACCTAATCTAACTTAACCCAACCTAACATAACCTAACCTAACCTAACTTAACCTAACCTAACCTAACCTAACTTAACCTAACCTAACCTAGCTTAACTTAACCTAACCTAACTTAGCCTAACCTAACATAACCTAACTTAACCTAACTTAACTTAACCTAACCTAACTTAACCTAACCTAACCTAACTTAACCTAACCTAACCTAACTTAACCTAACCTAACTTAACCTAGCCTAACCTAACCTAACTTAACCTAACCTAACTTAACCTAACCTAACCTAACTTAACCTAACCTAACCTTACCTAACCTAACCTAACTTAACCTAACCTAACCTAACTTAACCTAACCTAAATTAACCTAACCTAACCTAACCTAACTTAACTTAACCTAACCTATCTTAACTTAACCTAACTTAACCTAACCTAACCTAACTAAACCTAACCTAACTTAACCTAGCCTAACCAAACCTAACTTAACCTAACCTAACCTAACCTAACTTAACCAAACCTAACCTAACTTAACCTAACCTAACTTAACCTAACCTAATCTAACCTAACCTTACCTAACCTAACCTAACCTAACCTAACCTAACCTAACCTTACCTAACCTAGCCTAACCTAACCTAACTTAACCTAACCTAACCTAACATAACCTAACCTAACTTAACTTAACCTAACCTAACCTAACTTAACCTAACCTAACTTAACCTAACCTAACCTAACCTAACTTAACCCAACCTAACCTAACCTAACCTAACTTAACCTAACCTAACCTAACCTAACTTAACCTAACCTAACCTAACTTAACTTAACCTAACCTAACTTAACCTAACCTAACATAACATAACCTAACTTAACCTAACCTAACCTAACTTAACCTAACCTAGCCTAACTTAACTTAACCTAACCTAACTTAACCTAACCTAACCTTACCTAACCTAACCTAACTAAACCTAACCTAACTTAACCTAACCTAACCTAATTTAACCTAACCTAACCTAAACTAACCTAACTTAAACTAACCTAACCTAACCTAACCTAACTTAACCTAGCCTAACCTAACCTAACTTAACCAAACCTAACCTAACTTAACCTAACCTAACCTAACCTAACTTAACCTAACCTAACTTAACCTAACCTAACTTAACCTAACTTAACCTAACCTAACCTAACCTAACTTAACCTAACTTAACCTAACCAAACCTAACCTAACTTAACCTAACCTAACCTTACCTAACCTAACCTAAGTTAACCTAACCTAACCTATCCTAACCTAACTTAACCTAACCTAACCTAACTTAACCAAACCTAACCTAACCTAACCTAACTTAACCAAACCTAACCTATCTTAACTTAACCTAACTTAACCTAACCTAACCTAACTAAACCTAACCTAACTTAACCTAACCTAACCTAACCTAACCTAACTTAACCTAACCTAACCTAACCTAACTTATCCAAACCTAACCTAACCTAACCTAACTTAACCTAACCTAACTTAACCTAACCTAACCTAACTTAACCTAACCTAACTTAACCTAACCTAACCTAACCTTACCTAACCTAACCTAAACTAACCTAACCTAACCTAACCTTACCTAACCTAACCTAGCCTAACCTAACCTAACTTAACCTAACAACCTAACCTGATAATTTTGCCAATTTTTAGGGATTCTTTTGAGAATTTTAGGGATTTTTAAGGGATTTTCATGGATTTCTTGTAATTTTTAATTTTTTTTTTGAGAATTTTAGAGATTTTTTTTATGGATTTTTAGGGATTTTCAAGAATTTTTTGAATTTTTTAGGGATATTTTATGAATTTTAATAGATTTTTTGGGATTTTAGGTGTTTTTAAAGATTTTTATGGATTTATTATCAATTTCTATGGATTTTTGGTGATTTATAGGATTTGTATAGATTTTTATGGATTTTTAAGTATTTTTAGGAATTTTTCTAGGTTATAGATTAGGTTAGGTTAGGTTGAAGGTTAGTTTGGGTAGGTTAGCTTAGGTTAGGTTAAGTAATTTTTTTTAGAAATTTGTATGGATTTTTTTAGGAATTTTTATATTTATTTGGGATTTTTAGGGATTTCTAATGATTTATAGGGATTTTATAGGAAATTTTTTTGAATTTCATGGATTTTTAAGAAATTTTGAGGATTTTTAGGGAATTTAATTATTTTAGGGATTTTTTTAGATATTTATGATTTTTTATGAATTTTAAGGGATTTTTTAGAGATTTTTAAGGATTTTTAGGGCTTTTAAGAAATTCTATGGAATTTTAGAGATGCTTAAGGATTTTTAGAGATTTTAGAGCTCATTAGGGAATTTTATTTTTTTTTTTTTTTAGTGATTTTAGGGGTTTCTATGGCATTTTAGGGTTTTTTCTAGGTTAGATTAGGTTAGGCTAAAGGTTAAGTTAGGCTAGATTAAGTGAGGATTTTTAGAAGTTTTTATGGATTTATAGGGAATTTAATTGATTTTTAGAGATTTTTAGTGATGCTTAAGGGATTTTTATGGATTATTAGGAATTTTAAGGATATTTTGAGAATTTTACGGATTTTTAGGGATTTTTAAAGATTTATAATTTTTTTTGGATTTTTAGGGATTTTTTTGGATTTTTTGAGAATTATAGGGAATTTTTAAAGGGATTTTCATGGATATTTTTGTAATTTTTACAAAATTTTTGAGATTTTTAGAGATTTTGTTATGGATTTTTACGGATTTTTAGGAATTTTCAAGCATTTTTGGAAAATTTTAATGATTTGTAGAGATTTTTTAGGATTTTTTAAGAATTTTATATATTTTTAGGGATTTTAGGTGGTTTTTTTTAGAGATTTTTATAGATTTCTTATTAACTTCTATGGGTTTTTTTGGTGATTTTTAGGGCTTTCCATAGATTTTGAGGGATTTTAAAGGATTTTTTAGGGATTTTTCTAGGTAATAGATTAGGTTAGGTTAGCTTAGCTTAGGTTAGTTAAGTAATTGTTATTTTTAGGTAGCTTTATGGAATTTTTAGGGATATATACAAATTTATGATGAATTTTTATTGATTATTTGGGACTTTTAGGGATTTTTATTGATTTTCAGGGTTTTTCAGGGGAATTTTATGGATTTTTATGGATTTTTTGTGATTTTTAAGATTTTAGGGATTTTTATTTTTTTTAGGAATTTTTAAAGATTTATAGAAGATTTTAGGTACTTGTTTTATTGAATTTTAGGGATTTTTTGAGATTCTAGGGATTTTTTGAGAATTTTAGGGATTTTTAAAGTTTTGTAGGGATTATTTGGATTTTTAAGGATTTTCTAGGTTAGATTAGGTTAGGTTAAAGGTTAGTTTAGGTTAGGTTTAGGGATTTTTAAGGATTTTTAGGAGTTTAAGGATTTTTAGAGAATTCTAAGGATTTTTTGGGATTTTTAGTGGTTTTTGGGGATATTTATGGATTTTTATTGATATTTAGGAAATTTTAAGGCTTTCTAGAGAATTTTAGGGATTTTTAGTGAGCTTTAGGGATTCTTAGAGATTTTTAGGGATTTCTATGGATTTTTAAGGATTTTTAGAGATTTTTGTGATTTATAGTGAATTTTAGTGACTTTCAAAGATTTTTAGGGGATTTTTACGGAGTTTTTAAGAATTTTAATTTATTTTTGGTGATTTCTAGGGATTTTGAGATTTTTATGGATTTTTTTGAAATGTTCCTGGATTTTTAGGGATATTCAGTGATTTGTAGTGATTATTAGGGATTTTTTTGAATGCTTAGAAATTTTTAAGGATATTTAGAGAATTGTAGGAATTTTTTGGGATTTATAGATTTATATGATTTTTTAGGAATTTTTATGGATTTTTTGGGATTTTTTATAATTTTTAGGAATTTTTTAGGTAATTTTGGGGATTTTTAGAGATTTTATGAATTTTTCTCGATTTTTAATGATTTTGTAGGGATTTTATGAATTTCTAGGGATTTATATGCATTTGTTGAGATTTTTAGGTATTTTGGGGAATTTTTAGGGATTTTTAAAGATTTTTAGTGAGTTTTAGGGATTTTTAGAGAGTTTTAGGAGTGTGTATGTATTTTTTAGGAATTTCTATGGATATTGGGGGATAATTTTGGGATTTTTAGAGATTTTTATTAATTTTTTAAGAATTTTAATGGATTTTTAGGTATTTGCATGGATTTTTACAGATATTTGGTATTTTTTATGAATTTTTAGGGATATTAAGAATTTTTTTGAGAGATTTTGTGATTTTTTTTAGAAATTTTCGAGGATTTTTAATTTTTTTTAAGGATTTTTAGAAAAATTCAGAGATTTTTAAGGAGTTTGAGAATTTTAGGGATTATTAGTTGATTTTAGTGATTTTTAGAGATTTTGACAAATTTTTATAGATTTTTAAGGATTTCTAGAGATTTTAAGGGATTTTTAGCAAATTTTAGGGATTTTTAGAGATTTTTAAAGAATTTTATTAATTTTTTTGGAATTTCTTTTAATTTTTGGTAATATCTAAAGATTTTTTAGATATCTTTATGGATTTTTGTTCGAATTTTCATTTATTTGTAGGGATTTTAAGTAATTTTTAAAGATGTTTATGGATTTTTTAGGGATTCCCATGGATTATTAATGAATTTTTTTGGATTTTATGGGATTTTCAGGAATTTTAATTTATATCTCAAAATTAAATCCTCTACCAATAAAATATAATTGAGGCGGCAGGTCGAGGGTTCGCGCCCCGTCACGGTCTCAGGTTAGCAAGGGAATGCACTCAGGGTAACGATTACATCTGCCAAAACAAGTCCTTCGCATGAAGGCAACCGTCCTAGCCCTTGGTAGAAAAGGGAGTTCGTGACGTAAAACCGAATCCATCCATTCATTAGAATAAAAATTCCACAATGGCATTAAATATATAGTTCATTTGGCACAAGAAAAATTATATATTGACTATGTGGAAGATTATAATTGTAAAGAACTTTACATTACACAAAGTAATCAACGTCATCATGACGCGCTAAAATATTGATAGACAGAAAGCCTAATAAAGCAAATTTCGCTCTCGACTTATGAGCTATACAAACACTATGCATTAGAATACTTATACATACTTAACATAAATGAATACATATTCATGTGTAAATTGGATATAACTGAATAAGTATACATACAATCCCCGTAAATCTACAAACATACACTTAACAATAAACGAAACTATCATGCCAAACAACACTTACATAATCTATGTAGAAATAAACTGTCTTTAAACATATTCAAGACATCCTTGGACCCTCCAAAAACGAAAAAAAGTGGTGGGGTTCCCCGTCAGTGGTACCATTTAGCATCAATGATTAAGCGTAACCACAATTCTTCAATGCTTTGGGCAACTTGACGTTCTGATTTTTCATAATTTGATGATTTCTCATTGTATATTTCTCTTATAGATTTACATAATGATATAAGTAATATATTTCTTCTTTTGTTTGTCCAATATTATTTACAAGATCATTAAAATAATGAATGTGCATTGAATTTTAATATATTTAAGTTTACCACAAACTTTCGTTTTCTTTCAAGATATTTTTTTATAGAAAATGAAATAAAGTTTTACTAAGTGTGAGGAACTAATCTATTTTGGGATATCCAGAGAGAGGTATTCACTATTATCTTTTTTATTTTTACATTTATAAATACTTCTCTAATTTTATGTTAAAGGCAATATAAATTTTGATTAATTCATGCAGAATTTTTTTTATACTACGAAGTGCATATAGATATTCCATCAAGCTTTTCATAGAAGGCTCTCTGAATAAGAATTTTTCCTCTTCTTAGCAAGGGTGAAATTAGACCTAAGGGATCAAATACAGTAGTTTCTGTTTGGTCAGCACTTCTTCTCTAGCCTTCAGACCTTTCAAAGACAACTTGTCTGTATTAGCATTCTTGACTACACTTATGACTAATACTTTAGGAGATCTAGATTTTCCATAAAGGTACTGATCTAGTACCCTATGAAGTCTGGTGTTGTTGGAATTCCATGCTTGCAGTGTTATTTTGGCATTTGTTCACTCTACATCTGCAGTATTGTAAGCATCAGACAGTTTCTTTTCAATGGTACAAGCATGCCAAAAATTTCCTACATGAAAAGTCTCCAATATCTCCTCCTGCTGTTCTACTAGAGAATTCATTTGTCCAAAGGCTCTCTGAAAATTGTATGGGAGAAAAGTGTAGATAGGCTTCCAGGGAACAGAATCTGTAAAACTTCCAAGTGTAGTTTTATCTTCGTAACTCACTTTTTGCTTATTTACTCCAGTAAACTCTGGCTCCCACAACTTATTAACAGGCTCTATGACCTTTTCACTCAACAACATATTAAGAGGCTCCATGGCTTCAATCAACTAATGTGTATTAGAAAATAACTATTTCTACTCCCATAACAAGTACGTTTTGCACATTACTGGGTCCATGTTGAGTATCACGAGGAATATGGCCATACAACATGACACCATCCGGTGTTTCCATGAAATTATAGACATCCCACTTGTTAATATCACTAACAAACTGACTAAAATGTAAGACACTAATAACAATGCCAATGTTCTCAAGTACATCACTATCAATATCTTCATCGGCCAACTTATGACCATTAGACTTTGACACATTTACAGCTTTTGCTAGTCCTGGAGTGCAGATGCTAATAACCATATCATCAACTATGAGTAATTTAACTCTGATTCTTCATTTCCTATCTTGATAATCACATTTACAATAGGAAAAGCTCCTTTCTTTGTTTATGAACGGAAAACATCAATGCCAAACGTTATTTAATCTACTGGGTTCATCTTAAGAGCTTCATCTAGTTCCTTTGTTATAAAGAAGCACTATGAACCTGTATCACAGAATAAACTAGTGCTTACCCAAAGGTTTCCTTTGAACTGCTCATTTTTCCACAGGCAGTAGGCAGAGCACATGGAGGCAAACTCGGATTCACCATTTGCATTTATACTGAATTCATAGTTATCACACCAACATGTTTCTTGTCCTTTTCTGAGTCAGAATGTTCTTGTTCATCACTTGACTCATCTATTAATTTTGAACCATTTCCTGACTGTTCATTCAGATATGTAGGCTCTTTAAACCTTCTACAAAACTTTGATTCTCGTTTGTAACACAAGGTTACATGATGACCAATTTCCTTGCACTTATTACAGAGTTTACCTGAGTGTAACAATTATTTTCATAATGCCCTGACTGAGTACATCTAGGACATTTGCTACGGTCTCAATTTATCTCTGCATTCATTTATACTAACTACTTTATTACACTGTTCAGACTTATGACCTTACCAACCACAGAATTTACATTTTCTTTTGCTATTTACCCTTTTTGCAAAAGCACCAAAAGTATCTACACTATTTATAAGACTGGGTCTCATCTCTATGGGATGCTTGGGTCTCTCCCTTTGTGTTATCATTAGTGTTGTTGCCTTCTATATGATATATATTATTTCCAAGTTCTATCAAGAGGGTTTCAAATGAAGAATATTTTGTGTCTAGTTTCATGCTAATCCAGTTCTCCACATCTTCTGGTAATTTCATCATCATGAGTCCTGAAAACACCCAATCAGTGTTCTTCATGTCTCTATAATTTTTCAGACTTCGAGTAATGGCTGCTACTTCCTGCTTGAACTTGAAAAGTAATGAATAATTAGGAGAGAGTTGGTATATTTACCAAATTCCTCATTAAATTTCGTACGATCCTGTCCTTGCTGGCATAAACAGTTTGTAGCTGTTGTGCATTCGTCATAGCTCTCACTAGCAACAGGATATCCCTTTATGGTGTCTTTGGCATCTCATTTAAGGGCATTTCTCAAGATGGTAAACTTTGTCATAGTAGACATAGAAGTACTATGTACTAAACTATCAAACGTATCCCAAAACTCGTTCTTAGCATCATAGTTTCCAGAGAACTGTGATAGTTTTACTTTAGGAAATCTAAGTGTGGGATGTCCACTGGGGAGGCTTGAACTCTCGGAACTAGGAGCTCTAGTACTCTCCAGAGTTCCTAACTTACGAATCCGTTCTAGGACAGCTAAGCTCATTTTATTTATTGTTTCAGCTAGATTGCCATGTTATATATCTTCCTTTTCAGAATCCCTTTTAAGGGGCTTATCCTCGACATATTCTTCATATTTTCTATCATATATTCCAAATCTTTCTGTTAGAGCTTGATGAAACCATTTTAAATAAGTAAAATATATTTCTCATCTTTGCTAATTTCCGTTTGACACCGAGCGCAATCACGTTGAACCAGTTCCCGAAGACGTTGTAATGCTTCCGATTTAATCGATGTATTAAGAAAGCAAACAGAACATAAGAGAACGACAACAAATAGTTGATGTAATTATATTATCAAAGAAACCACGATCTTCTTTATGCTTCCACAATGCAATAATCATTCACTCTGTAAAGAGAATCAAAAGGACAATCTTTCGAAATTTCAAGATAATAACATACAGTTACTCAACTTCGTCAATTTTGACCCCAATCCTTAAAAGAGTAAAACACACTATTCATCAACTAAGCAAGAATTTTAAAACAAAACTGCTAAGTCAGCAACAGTAAATGGGAAATGTAATGTAAAACACACAATTCCTTCAATAAACGACACTGTTCACCCAGCAGCAGCTGGGTCACTACCTTCTGTTTAGTTACGTAAACAAACGAATTAATACGACGTCACAGATATCGCTAAAAGGGAAATATGTAAACATACAAATCCCCTACAAATAACCACTATTCACCCAGCAGAAATTGGGTACTAATTTCTAATTTACTTAGTAGACATTTAACCACGAAAGTATACTTCTTTTCCACAAGAGAGGATGAAAGGACCAAGTTGAATATAATGGAGATGAGGTGTTTGAGAAGTATGATTTGTGTATCTAGAATAGATAGAGTAAGATACGAGGATGTCAGGCAGACAGCCGGTGTTG
>JAXCGZ010006476.1:5000-7500 GCA_037179515.1 Halocaridina rubra
TACTATGCCATTTATATGTATTTCTGGAGACAAATCTGCCAGTATGATTACTCCTAGATCTCTCTCATTTTCTGTCTCTTGAAGTTGTACTCCTGCCACTAAGTAGTCAAGCTTGTGCCTTCTTGCACTTGCACCCATTCTCATTACCTTACATTTTCAAGTATTGAATTTCATTAGCCACTTTTCTGACCACTCATGGATTTAGATCTTCCTGAAGTTCTCGACCATTGTTCTCGTTTCTTACTTTCTTCACAATCGTTGCATCATCTGCAAACATATTCATGAATGAATTTACAGACTCTGGTAGGTCATTTGCATATACAAGGAACAACAGTGGCCCTAAATCTGAACCCTGTGGAACTCCACTACTAATTCTTCTCCATTCAGACACTGGGTGTCTTACTCTAACCCTCTGCTCCCCTCCTTCTAAGTAAGTTTTTATCCATTCCTAGATATTTCCACCTACTCTAGCCATTGCTTGCAGCTTCTTTATGTCTCCCATGTGAAACAGTGTCAAATTCTTTCTGAAAGTCTAGGAATATGCAATCTGCCCAGCCCTCTCTTTCCTGTAAGATTCAGCTTACCTAATCATGAAATATGATAAGTTTGTTACTGTTGATCTACCTTCTCTGAAGCCATGTTGTCTCACTGACAAAAGGTGTATGAGTTTATGTGTGTGCATATATATGTTGATACGCATATATACATGCACACTTAAGCACTCACATGCATATATGTATGTATATATATATATATATATATATATATATATATATATATATATATATATATATATATATATATATATATATATATATATGTATATATATATATATATATATATATATATATATATATATATATATATATATATATATATATATAATTTTTTTTTTTTTTTTTTTTTTTATGAGTGTGACACCAGAAAAGGCAAAAACTGCCCTCATCAATAAAGGCCCGAGCACGAGAAAACACCAAGATCAAGGAAAAGAAAAAGGTTAAGGACAAAGCAGAGATGAGGTAATGTTACACAAAGGAAAATGACAGACAACAAAAACAGTAAAAGTACAGAGGACCTAGAGGTATGGAGGATTAGGCCCTGAGATGACAATAGATCTGCTTTTTGAAGGAAGATAGGAGGAAGAGAGTTCCAGACTCTGGAGGTAGATGGGAAGAAGCAGTCGCTGCACCGACCAATCCACGAGCTACAAATCTCCACACAGCACCTGTGAGATGAGGCTGCTTGGCGAGTGTTACACGACCTCGGCAGTGGGGGAGGGATGCAACTCGCCAACTCATCAGAGCAGCGATGGAAGTAATAGCGATAGAAAAGATAAAGAGACGATTCCTTACGGAGAAGAGAGAAAGAATTCAGATTAGAAGTAAGAGAAGGATCAATAATGAGTTTGACTGCCTTAGATTCAACCCAACCAAGGAGATAAGTATAAAAAGAAGTACCCCAGATGTGTGAGCAGTATTCTAAGCAGGGATGGATAAGGCCTTCCTAGATTTTAAGTAACTGTAAAGAGGAAAAGTAGTGACGAAAACGAAACAGAACCCCCAATTTTTTGCAGAAGATTTAGAAATTTGATTATGTGATTCCTCCAAGACAGGTTAGAAGCTATATGGATTCCTAATATGTTGATAGAATTAAGAGGGTAAAGTTCGTTAGCTTTGAAGACAATAGGGTTATCAGGAGGAGAAGAAGATAAAGAGATAGCCAGAAACTGTGTCTTGGAGGCATTGAATTTAACTAAATATTGAGTGCCCCACTCAGATACCCTCTGCAAATCGGAGTTAAGAGTAGAAGGAAGAGTGATACGAGACTGATTACGAGTAGCAGATGAAGGTTGTGAAGAAAAGGCAGAGGAAAAGTGAAGGATAGAATCATCAGCAAAGGCATGAAGAAGAGAGGAAGATGGGGATTGTAGAAGATCATTGATGAAGAGAAGGAACAGAGTTAGTGAAAGAACAGAGCCCTGTGAAACACCACTGGTAACAGAGAAAGGGCTAGATGTCGCGCCATCAACAACTACAGATATAAAACGGTCAGTAACAAAACTGGAAACCAGAGAACAGAAAGAAGGGGTAAAACAATAGGAAGGGAGTTGGCCAACAGACCCTTGTGCCAGACTCTGTCAAAAGCCTTAGAGATATCAAGGGCGACGACAAAGGATTCCCCATAGTTCCTCAGAGAAGATGACCATACATGACTAAGATAGGACAGGAGTTCACCAGTGGATCTTGCCTTGCGGAAGCCGTACTGGTGATCGGAGATAAGTGGGTTAGATTCAAGGCGTTTCAAGAAGTGAGCATTGAGCAAAGTTTCGAAAACTTTAGCAATAGAGGAGGTTAGGACAATAGGTCGGTAGTTATGAAGGAATAGAGCGGTCACCCTTCAAAGGAACAGGTTGAACTAGAGCATGCTTCCAAGATGAAGGATAGATACTGGTTGACAGAATGAGGCGAAAAAGACGGCAAAGCACGGGAGCCAGTTCAT
>JAXCGZ010006476.1:12500-30000 GCA_037179515.1 Halocaridina rubra
TTGAGATTCCTTCCACTCCAATACCACAAAGTAACAAGGAATCAAAAGATGCACATCTGGAGACTGGTGAAATCACTAAAAAGATGAAATCAGTTGAAATTAAATACACAGGTAATAACGAAGGGCCTGGAGAAGATGAAGCTGTAGAGAGTTCTTTAGTCTCGCTTCAAGTAGGAAGTGCAGCGATAGATAACTCAACACATGACGCAACACACCTTGCCGAGAAAATATTTTCGTTAGAAGGAGGAGAAAGAGAACCAGTTGAAGTGCCTTTTATAAGAGATGGAAGGGAAATGGTGCAAGAAATAAGTTTAGAGCTGAAATGTTCAATATGTAACGCAAAACTTGCGGCATTTCCACAAGAGATAGAGTCAAATAAAGTCTCTGAAGCGCCTTGGAGACAAAATGGAATGGTCATGGTGCCACTGATGAGTGAGGCAATTTATATTAAGAAAAAAGAAGTCAAATCAAGAAAGATTAAAAGGTGGTTAAAAATGTTAGCAAAGAAAATGGAATCGATCATTTTATGTGGTAAGAAAGATATTTTACAAAGAGACAAAAGTCCCATAAATAATTGTGATCCTTCACTTTGGCAATCGCCAATGGCAAATGATGAAAAGGAAATGGAACAAGATGAAAAGGAAATGGCACCATTCCCTGTAGACAATAAAAATGATATTGTGTCTACTTATGGTAATGACAAAGATCATTGTATTTTAAATATATATGGCAACAACTACTATATCAGGAATCGCGGTGTTATCAATATTTACCAACAAGAATAGTTGTGGTGCACAGTTCGTCCCTGGCACCCTTGGTGTTAGGTCACATTAAAAAAAAGGGTCCTTTTGTTGGGGAAAGGCCAGAAAGAAGGGGGGAGTGTCACTTGTATTGTATAAAACATAGTTTTATATATATATATATATATATATATATATATATATATATATATATATATATATATATATATATATATATATATATATATATATATATATATATATATATATATATATATATATATATATATATATATATATATATATATATATATATATATATATATATATATATATATATATATATATATATATATATATATATATATATATATATATATATATAATAAAAGGAAAATAAATAAATAAATAAATAAATATCGGGTGAAATAACGTTTTTGAAAAATATACTTTAAAGAAAGAAAATTCCGACTCAATTTACTGCGTTTCTGAACGTTACGGCTGTGGTAAAGAACATATCCCATAGTGAGTGCGAGAGGGAATCTCATACCTCCCTACCAATACATCATTGTGTGTGTTAAAATACTTACACACACACACACACACATACACACACACACACACACACACACACATACACACACACACACACACACACACCAGAAAAGAGATAACTGAGTCACTAAATAGCACTTATATGGAGATATAGAAATTCTGTGTGAAGCTTAATTAAAAGTTTTTCTCTTTTTTTTTCCTCTTTCTCGTCTTCTTTCTATATTCTGTGAGAGGGAGAACATAAAAATGACGCCATCTCTGTCCCAAACCTCTCCCATCCATGGGTCGGTAGGAGGAGTAGCCATTAGGAGACTTAAACAGAAAATCAAGAATTTAGAGGCAATGGTTATAAGCCTTGATGATAAAATTCGGAATATGAATGGAGAAATGAAAGAGAATGAAACACTCAGAGAGCAAATAAGATCTTTGGAGGAAGCAAATAAAGCACAAGGGCAGGAGAGAAAGGAACTAGAAAAAAGAATAAAGAAGCTAGAAGGGGAAAAGAGTCAACTAGAATCTAGAATTTCTAAACAAGAAGATAAAAAAAACAGCTGAATGACAACCTAAAGGAATTAGATGTTAGTTCACTGCTCTCTTCTGAGAGAGACGAGATTGCTGCTTGGAATGTCCAGATTAAGGAAAACATTGAACAGTTCAGAAAAGAGTTCCAGGAGCTGAATATGGAAAATGATGCCATGAAAACTTCCTTTGCTGATGCACTAAAGGGGAATGTGGCAGTAAAAGAGGCTGTAATGGTTGTGGCACTGGAAAACAAACAAACAGTTGACTATAAAGAGACAGTAATCGAAAAAATGAAAGACGTTGTGATGGAAAGGGCAAACCCACTCATCAGACAGGCACTTGATAAGGAGAAGACAGTGGTAATCTCAGGAATAAGCGAGTCCCAGGAGCCAACATGGCAGGGGAGACTTGAAGAAAATAAAGCTAGGGTTGTAGACCTGATAAGAAAGCTTGGAGTAGTATGTGGTCCTGAGGATATTGTAAACATACACCAACTAGGTAAATATTCGAGGGAAGGAAAGCCGAGACCAACAAAAGTAACCTTTGAGAGAGGGGAAACATGTAGGGAAATATTGTTGAGAAAAAAAAGTCTAAAAGACCTTCAAGAATTCAAAGAAGTGTTCATTAGACGATACAGAACACAGGAAGAGATGGGAAAGGTCAAAAACTTGTTGCAAGGGGCAAGAAGGTTAAATGAGGAAAGAAATGAAGAAGAGAAGAAAAATTTTCATTACAGAGTTCTTCCAGACAAAGGGGAGATAAAGAAGATAATGACAGAAGATCAGGGGATGGGGCCTCATTAAGATTGTTATACACAAATGCTGATGGATTAGCTGGTAAGGCAGTAGAATTAAAAGATAGGATTCACAACAGTAAGGCAGATATAGTAGCAATTACAGAGACTAAGTTGAGTGAGGACATAAACAGTGTCACAGTTTTTCCTAAGGGCTTCAGAATACTAAGGGTTGAAAGATCTGAGAGGACTGGTGGAGGGATAGCACTGCTCATAAGTGAAAGGATTCAAGTCGAAGAAATAAACTTGGCTATAGAAAGTGAGTTCAAGGAATTTCTTGTTGCTCGCATAAATACTGGGTCAGAGAGCATTATAATAACTGTTGTATACAACCCACCAAGGAACCAAAATAGGCTTGAAGTTTATGAGGAAAGTCATATAGGTACTATTGAAGTCATAAACTCAGTTGTTAACATGGCACGGGAAAAAAATGTAGGATTTTGATTATGGGAGACTTTAATCATAAAGAGATAGATTGGATAAATCTTGACTCACACAGTGGTGAGGACTCATTTGGGGCAAGATTCCTAGATTGCGTACAAGGGAATTTCCTACACCAACATGTAATGGAACCAACAAGGGCCAGGGGTGGGGATGAGCCATCACTACTTGATCTAGTGTTCACAGATAATGTGTTGGATATTGAAAAAATTGAGTATGAACCACCAATTGGAAAGAGTGACCACTGTGTGTTGTTGATGGAGTATATCATTGAAGATATTCTTCCTGAGAGTAAAGGCACTGAGGACATGAGGATGAACTATCCAAAAGGAGATTACATCAAAATGAATGAGCTTTTTGCAGTTATTGACTGGAGAACCTTATTTTACAACAAATCTGTACAAGAAATGTATGACATCTTTTGTGAGAAATATGGGAAGATAGTAGATTGCTGCATACCTGTCACCAAAGTAGGTGTGTAATTCATGCCAGAGAGAAATGGTTCGATAATGGGTGTAAAAGAGCTAAGGAGTGGAGAGACAAATGCTGGAAAAGGTATAGGAGGAGAAAAAACATAAATGCCTGGCAAACCTACAAAAGAGCAAGAAATGACTACCTAAGTAAAAGGAGAGAGGCAGAGAGAGACTATGAGAGGGACATCACCAGGAAGGCTAAAGAAAATCCCAAGCTTTTCCACAGCTTTATCAGAGGAAAACTGAAGGTAAAAGAACAGGTTTTAAGGCTAAAGAGAGCGGATGGAAGCATCACTGAGACGGATGAAGAGATCTGCAAAGAATTGAACAAGGAGTTTCAGTCAGTATTTACAGTAGAAAATACCCCACCCCCTCATATTGCAGTGATAGAAGCTCAAGGGCCGGTATTAGAGAACATCAACCTTACAGCCACAGAGGTATGCAAAGCGCTGATGGATTTAGATGTTCATAAAGCTACAGGTCCTGATGACATATCCCCTCATGTGCTTAAAAAATGCGCAAACACAATATCAGTGGCACTAAGTATCATATTTAAGGAGTCACTGGAGTCGGGGGAGATTTCAAGATGCTGGAAACAAGCAAATGTGATACCTATCTTCAAAAAGGGAAGGAGGGATACGGCTCTGAACTATAGACCAGTTTCCTTGACCAGCATAGTTTGCAAAGTTATGGAGAAACTACTAAGGAAACATATCTCTCTTCACTTGGAATCTTTCAACTTTTTGTCAGTGAGGCAACATGGCTTCAGAGAAGGTAGATCAACAGTAACAAACTTATTAGAATTTTATGATGAGGTAAGCCCAATCTTACAGGAAAGAGAGGGCTGGGCAGATTGCATATTCCTAGACTTCCAGAAAGCGTTTGACACTGTTCCACATGGGAGACTTATTAGGAAGCTGCAATCAATGGCTACAATAGGTGGAAATGTTTTGGAATGGATAAAAACTTACTTAGAAGGAAGGGAACAGAGGGTTAGAGTAAGACACTCAGTGTCTGAATGGAGAAGAGTTAGTAGTGGAGTTCCACAGGGTTCAGTTTTAGGGCCACTTTTGTTCCTTGTATATGTAAATGACCTACCAGAGTCTGTAAATTCATTCATGAATATGTTTGCAGATGATGCAAAGATTGTGAAGAAAGTAAAAAACGAGAACAATGGTAGAGAATTTCAGGAGGATCTAAATAATCTGCATGAGTGGTCAGAAAAGTGGCTAATGAAATTCAATACTTGAAAATGTAAGGTAATGAGAATGGGTACAAGTGCAAGAAGGCCCAAGCTTGACTACTCGGTGGCTGGAGTACAACTTCAAGAGACAGAAAATGAGAGAGATCTAGGAGTAAACATACTGGCAGATTTGTCTCCAGAAATACATATAAATGGCATAGTAAGGGCAGCATATGCATTCTTATCAAATGTAAGGGTAGCCTTCAGGCACATGGACAAGGAAATGTTCAGAAATATTTATGTAACCTATGTGAGGCCAAAACTCGAATATGCAGCCCCCTTTTGGAATCCGCACTTGAAAAAGCACATAGCTAAGCTTGAAAAAGTTCAAAGACATGCCACGAAACTGGTGCCACAAATACGCAATCTCAGTTATGATGAGAGGCTGAGGGAATTAGACTTACCATCATTCGAAGCTAGAAGAGTGAGGAGGGATATGGTGACAGTCTTTAAATTCCTTCATGGTTATGATAGAGTGGATAGGGATCGATATTTTGATATGGCTGGCTCTAGAACTAGAGGTCATAGTTTGAAGCTTGGTAAGAAAACTTCTTTGCAGGATGTAAGGAAATACTTTTTCAGTGTAAGAGTAGTTGATAATTGTAATTGGCTAAGCGAGGAGGTAGTTAATGCTATCTCAATCCATAGTTTTAAGGACAGGTATGATAAGTATCACTAAGTATAAAATGGAACCGATGAGGAGACGGGAAGATACGAGCTTTGGGCTCTTTCCCGTAAACACAATTAGGTAATCACAATTAGGTAATCACCAGTCTGATAGGCTCAGTGCAAGAAAGGCATATACTTGAAAACGACACCAAGCTCTGAATTTGACCACCCCTCCTTACACCCCCATCACCGAATACTCTTCTTATGGCTACCCCCCCTCCTGAAAGGGGAACACGTTCCTCAACGAAGGTACTGGCCAAAGACAGAGGTATCAAACCTAGGTCTGTGTTCCCAAGGAAGGATTTTCACCTTCTAAGCTTTCCAGAAGGTATATCTCTCGAGGAGAAATTTCAATGGAGGAATAAATTCCTTCCCATTCACCGTCATTCGCTGAGCATTCCCAATCAAAGCAAATGGTGGTTTAATCATTTATATGTCATGAGGAAAAACAAGCATCTTATTGAAGAACTGCAAAGGGGTGTGCATGGGGGGCTCCAATTCGTGTCAAAGGATAAGCCACCTCTTAGAACATTTTTCATTAAATGGTTTCCTACCATTTAATGAGGGTTTCCTACCCTCTTAGAAAATGAAGATGGAAAATACATCAAAAGCATACAACGCTTAAAGTATGATGGAAAAGAATCTTCGACTCTAAAGATGGTGTGGAAATCAATTGAAGTCAATCCTCCAGAAGAACTCGTCCTTCTTCCAGGGATAAAAGATTCCCCTATCCTCAAAGTGCAAGAAAAATCTTCAGCCAACATCCAGCGCTCCCTCTATTGCCAGAAGGGGCACACTTTCAAAAATGTTCAGCAGAGACTGCTGGGCCCATCACAACAACTCCTCGGTCCCGGACTTGCTCACGATGTGGCACAGTCACTGAAAATATGTGGGAGCATAACTGTTCCCAGCAGAATGAAGATAGTATCACCTCGGAGAGCCAAGATACAGGATCTGCCGATGGTGAATCATCACTGACAACTACAGATGAAGCAGATCAGGTACAAATTGTAGCAGTGAAGGAACAAATCGTAGCAGTGAATGAACAAATTGTAGCAGTGAATGAACAAACTATCGGAGATAACGACCGAGAACTACAGTGCAAAACTAACTCCTATGAAAATGAATCATTTAAGGTTTGTCCTATATCATCTCAAAATGATAAAGGCAGTGACAAGGAAATAGCTCAAAGAACCCGAAAATCACGTGCTGCTAAAGACAAAGGTAAAGCCCTCATACTTGAGCAGGTAAAATTCCTTAACACTGCAGATAATTAGATGCAGATATCACTCTCCCAACTTTCTCTTCTTAAATTTTTTCTTTCTTTCTTATTAATCACACCCTTCTAACTACAATGAACCTGTCTCTTATCTCTATGTCATACCTTTTCTTCATAAATAGATATGTGCGTGTGTGTGCATGTGCATGCATATATAAGGAGATTCTCATGTATGTAGGTATGTGGGTGCATGTGTATATGTATATGTATATGCATATACGTATGTGCGTATGTTTGTGTATATTTGACTGCATGTATGTATACGAGTGTACATGGAAGTACGTCTGCATGTATGTATCGATGTATACATACACACATGTGTATGTGAGCATACACACGTGTGTATTTGTATGTATGTGGTCATGTGCTGCTCTGTGCACATGTGTACAAAAATATTCTGGGCATATGCATGCTTATGCAAACATGCATAAGTATATTACTGTACGGATGTTTATGTGTATGTGTATTCATGTGTTCATGTATGTATGTGTGCATACATGGGTATTCATTCATGCTGATGTGCACATGTGTATTTGTGTGCATGTATATGTATGCATGTTTGCATGTGAGTATACAAGTATTTGTATGTATGCATCTGTGTGTGTGCATGTATGTGCATACATGTGTGCAGGTACATGTACATATATACGTGTATGCATGTATATGTCTATCACTATTCCTATAGCTGTTGGTATGATTACTGTTGTGACACTAGTGATTGTTATTATAATCATTAACTGCATGATTATTACTATAATTAGGTATTTTCATGTGTGCATGTGTATGTGTGCATGTGTCTGCATATATATGTGTATGCTTGTATGTGTGAATCATCATTCTCATAACAGTTACCATAACTGTTGTTGTGACACTGGTGATTGTTACTCTACTCATTACTTTTGTGATTATTACTGTGATTCTTGTTATCTTTTCATGCATTACAAAATCTTAATTTTCAATATTCATTCTTTGAAGAAAAGATTTGTGGATATTTTGCACTATGTTAAAAAAGAGAAACCAACATTTGTATGTCTGCAAGAAAGTTTGCACTCTCATCAGTTGTGCAACATAAGAGGCTATTCCAAATATTCGCTTGCTAGTAAGCAAGGCCTCACCACTTATATTAGTAACTGCATTCCCCATCAGTTAATCGAGACCAGCACTAATCCAAGTAATGATGGTGAGGATAACAAGAATGTCACATACATGCTTTTCAAAATAAGTGTCAAAACCAATCCTTTTTATGTTTGTAATACATATATTGGAACTGATGCCTTCAATGAAGCAATATTACCACATCCCCTTATTTATGAGAACATTATATTCGCTGGAGATTTTAATGCAAGGCACAAAGAATTTGCAGAAACATGTGATAATATCTGTAATTACAATGGCAGACGGCTCTATGAGTTTATTAGTGATAACAATTTTACCTTACTAGGACCACGTTTGCGTACCCACCTTAGAGGTGGTAGACTAGACTACATATTTTATCATGGTTTAGAATATGGGAAAGACTTTACTTGTAGAAGAATAGACGATCTATTGTCTGACCATTTTGCACTTGAGAGCACATTCCTACTTGATTCCGGCATTTGTCAAGCACATAAACGAAGGCAGATAAATATTCCTATCGAATTCGTTCCCCTTTTCGCTCTTTTATGGCTTCTACATTTGAAAATATATATATTCAGACCATTACAGGCCAAGAAATCTATGATCTCTTAATAGAACGGATATATTTATTCCATAAAACTTACATACACAAGCCTAAACACAAAGCAATCAAGAAGAAAAACAATTGGACAGAAGATAACAAGCTAAACACATTTAAAAAACAGGTAGACAGTGCAGTTGATATGTATAAAAGGAACAACAATGCAACCACTCTTGAAAATCTGCTACTTACGCTACGAGAGTATCGTGAGCATAAAAGTGATGTCCGAATTAAGCACTTTCAAAACTTCCTACAGTCTATCAATGCTCATACTAGTAGTTCTAAAATCTGGCAGTCAATTAATGCTCTGGTAGGCAAAAACATCAGTGTGTCACAAACAAATGATTCCCAAACTCTTGCTGAAGAACTTCTCTTGCAATACTCTAAGACATCTTCCTTTGAAAACCTTCCTTGCGATATTCAACAATGATTAAGAGATCTTGACTTTGAAAGAATGATGAACATAGAATTATCTTGTGCAAGAACAATGGAAGAGGACAGATTGATTGACTACATAACCAAAAATGAGTTGGACTTTGCTCTCTCCCATGGGAAGAGCACCTCTCCGGGTGAGGATGGCATTACGTACCAAGTAATTCGAGATCTTAATGATGATATTTGTAATGGTATTAATCCAATTCAGTTTTTATTCAGCACTATTTATAATGAGGGCACACTTCCAGAACAATGGAAAAAAAGCATTATTATTCCAATTCCAAAAAAAGAAAGTACAAAATTAAGACCTATCTCTCTGACATCCTGCTTCTGCAAAGCCTTTGAGAGAGTCATTTTTGACAGACTTGATTTCACACTCGAAGGAAAATTATCAAATAATTTGTATGGATTTATGAAAGGAAAAAGTACCAAAGACTGTTTTGTAGAATTTATGAATGTTGAGCACTGCTCTGAAGTCACTGTTTTCCTAGATTTGCAAAATGCCTTTGATATTGCAAACAGAACCGTTATTTTGGATCATTTAGCAAGTTTAGGGGTCAAAGGTAAACTACTGCAACTAATTAGATGCTACCTACGTAGTCGAACCTATAAAGTGTACTATAAAGGCTATCTTACTTCCAGTGAAAAGGAATTTACACTGGGAACTCCTCAGGGAGGAGTTCTGTCTCCCCTTCTCTTTAACATCTTAATGGATAAGCTTCTCAAGTCTCTCAGACTACCAAATGATGAATGCACCATCATATGTTATGCAGACGACATATGTATAAGGGCACCTTCTGCCAATGATATGCAAATAATACTAAATGAATTTTCTCAACTATCAAAAGACATTGGTCTTGTCATTTCAACTCCAAAAACAAAGTACTTTTCCAGTATCTCACAAGAGTCTCACCTAAGCAATCAAATGGTTAAGGTGTGCGAAAATCACAAATATTTGGGAATACCAGTTCCTTCTCCCCCTCACACAGAGTATGTCAAAGATTTGTGTGAAAGACTGCAACAGAGACTCGGACCGTTAAAGCTTCTTGCCAATAGGGTATCTGGTGTTGGAATTAACATATGCCGAACTTTCTATCTCGCATATGTCAGGTCATTAGTCGACTATCACACCCTGCAGCTCTGTACTATGACTACCTCTATCTTAAGACCCCTAGAAAAATTTCAGAACAAAGCTATGAGGATTATTCTTGGCTGCCCTATGAGCACCAGAATTATAAATATGCAACATGAATTAAACCTCCCACCTTTGATAGAACATATCAAACAGTCAGCTGTGATATTTGGAGTTAAATTAGCGAAATCAGCTCAGCCTCATCCATGTAATGCTGGTCATTTGCAAGGGCCGCAGTCAGCGCCAACAATCATTAAATCACTATTAAAAGTAACATACAGTATGCAAGACAAATTCACCCCAAAGTATTTAAGCTTATAACCAATGAGACAAAAAACATAATGTAACACTCTTTACTGAGAGTGGTCCTGCACGATTAATAAATCCTTGCAAGAGGATTGGGCCAGAAATTCTCTTTCCAATATTATCATCTGGTCCGAATGTTGCTCCAATTATTAAAAAACATCAATGGTTAGATGAAATTGAAGCCTTTATTGGAACTAGTTTCCCAACTAACAATGAAACACTCTGCATTTACACTGATGGGTCTCACACAAGCAGTACAGGAGGGTCTGGGTGCAGCATTATAGTTTATGAAAATTTTGAATGGCAGCAAATATTTGACAAAGCACTGAGTATGCCAAAATGGTCATCTATCACCGAATGTGAAATTGTTGGTCTAAAACTTGCTATTGAACATGTTCTCAGTGCTAGGAGAAATGCTATCATATTCTGTGACTCGCAGAGTGCGCTTCTGTCACTGAGATCATTAAAAAGCTCCTACAAAACTCACATGGCTGAAATTCAAGAGGCTCTTATTAACTGCGCAAAACTTAAACTCCAAGTTAAGTTTTCATGGGTACCCTCCCATGTTGGGATAGTAGGTAATGAAAAGGCTGACAGACTGGCAAAAATGGCAACTGAGAGTTCAGTGTCTGAATCTATAACCACACTGACTCAGTTTAAAACAATGTTGTATAATGAGATTATGGAAGAGCAAGAACTTTCTACACTCACACAACATGTAAGCAGCTGTTCGATCCAACATTACGAAAACTTCAGAAGGGTGAGACACAAATACAGCATGGGTAAAATGCTTACAGGTGACTGTGATAGAGCTGCTGCCCGTATAAGACTTCGTTATAGAAATATATGGGAGGTGAATTGCGAGAAAACTGGTAGAAAGCACCCAGAACACTCTAAATGCCATTTATGTGACTGTGAAGGGGGCAACAATTTAGTACACTACATTACAGAGTGCACAAAGCTTAAGGACTTCAGACCTCTTGGTCTGAGCTACTTTGAACTTTGTGTGCACTTTTGCAACCCAGAGAACTTATATCCTGTACTTAGTGTATACCCAACATTGAAAATGTAATTCTTTTACCCTCTTCTTCGTCTACATCTTTTCCCACTTTTATGTGGGGTCGATGTTTCTGGCCAGTTTTCTCCATTTATTTCTGTCCCATACCTCATCACCCAACAAACCTGTAGACCTCAGGTCATCATTGATGCAATCCATCCACCTACGCTTTGGTCTCCCTCTCCTTCTACCCTGTATATCCATTTCCATCACCCTCCTCCCAACATACTGTTCATCCCTCCTAACGACATGACCATACCATCTTAGTCTACTTTCTTGTATATTATCTGATATTTCTATAACTTTGAAAAAAAAAGAAAAAGGGAAAGGTGGAGGGAATACCTTCTCTCTCTCTCTCTCTCTCTCTCTCTCTCTCTCTCTCTCCTCTCTCTCTCTCCTCTCTCTCTCTCTCTCTCTCTCTCTCCTCTCTCTCTCTCCTCTCTCTCCTCTCTCTCTCTCCTCTCTCTCTCTCTCTCTCTCTCTCCTCTCTCTCTCTCTCATATGCCTTTTTATATACATAAGCCACTTTTCCCCTTATAAGGTGAGTGGCTGAGTAAAGGAATAATGCTCTGACTTTCTGGGAAGAGAAAGTACAGAGAGGGGGTCTCTCATTCCCTTTGCTCCGCCCCACTTAGTCTACTCTTACGACACGCAGGGGAACATGGAGGAAGTATTCTAACCCCCTCCCTCAGGAGCTCATATGTATGTATATGTGTGTGTACATATGTACATATATGTGTATGTATGTGTATATGTATATGTATGTATGTATATATATATAATATATATATATATATATATATAATATATATATATATATATGTGTATATATTGTATTTATATGTATATATGTATGTATATGTGTATGTGTATGTGTATATATATATATATATGTATATGTATGTGTATGTCTATATGTATCAATAATTCCTACTTTTCATTCATAACTCTATCTATATACAAAAGCTGTAGTAAGGATGATGGTAATAATAATAATAATAATAATAATAATAATAATAATAATAATAATAATAATAATAATAATAATAATAATAATAATAATAATAATAATAATAATAGTAACAATAATAATAATAATAATAATAATAATAATAATAATAATAATAATAATAATAATAATAATAATAATAATAATAATAATAATAATAATAATAATAATAATAATAATAATAATAATAATGATAATAATATAATCATGATGGTGGTAGCAATGGTTGTGATAATAGTGATAATGGATTAATTGACGTAATTCTCTCTCATGTACATAATTTGAAGGGTAGAGAAGGGGAAGGGCTTTCAGTCTTTCTCTTTCTTTTCCTTCCAAATTTATCTTCCATTATATGGCACTGTGTTTATGTGTATGTATGTATGTATGTTCAGGTTTATATGTGTACGTATATGCGATTAATTACATGCACTTTTCTTTGCTGTGTTACCCTCAGATGACAATGATGTGTATGAGTATGGATGGATGCGTCTTTATCTGTGGTAAGGACGAATAACTCCTTTTGCTGAAATGAATACCACAAACTCTCTCTCTCTCTCTCTCTCTCTCTCTCTCTCTCTCTCTCTCTCTCTCTCTCTCCTCTCTCTCCTCTCTCTCTCTCCTCTCTCTCTCTCTCCTCTCTCTCTCTCTCTCTCTCTCTCTCTCCTTGATATGTATGGCTATGAAGCCCCAGTGGTGTTTCTATTGCTCATCTAATTAATGCATGCATATATGTATGTATGTATATATGTATGTATGTATATATATATATATATATATATATATATATATATATATATATATATATATATATATATATATATATATATATAAATATATATATATATATATATATATATATATATAGTGTGTGTGTGTGTGTGTGTGTGTGTGTGTGTGTGTGTGTATATGTAATATATATATATATATATATATATATATATATATATATATATATATATATATATATATATGTACCTACTTATTATTCTAACCTGAAAATTGTTATTCTATATCTGCTTCAAATTGTCTGCAGTAGTACTGTTGAAAAGTGAAATGTAACTTAAATGATAGCACTCAACAAGGGCTATTGAAAATATTGTTACAATTATTACTCTTCAAGGACTCTTCAATTATTACACTATATTTTATTATTAATTACTTGCTATGATATTTAAAATTAATTGCGAACTCTATTAGTATGTTATTTATACATAACCACATAGATTGTAATGTTTATCAACTGCAATATGACTGGGAGTGCCCATGTACACATGTCCCCATGTACAGTTATCTGAATAAATAAAACTAAAAAATAGTTGTGGTGGATTCAACTGGTAGATCAAATGGGTACTACTGGCGATGGTGGTTACTTCTGGTGGTGGTGGTGGTTGTTGCTGGTGGTTGATCACTTTTGGTGGTGGCTTACGTGGTGGTAGCTTTTGCTACCACCACCTAATATATATATATATATATATATATATATATATATATATATATATATATATATATATATATATATATATATATATATATATATATATATATATATATATATATATATATATATATATATATATATATATATATAGTCACCGTGGCTCAAGCGGTAGCGTCCGCGACTTTGAGGCGTCAGGTCGAGGGTTCGCTCCCCGTCACGGTCTGAGGTTAGCAAGAGCATGCACTCAGGATAACGATTACATTTGTCAAAACAAGTCCTTCGCAAGAAGGCAACCGTCCTAGCCCTTGGTAGAAAAGGGAGTCCGTGACGTAAAACTGGAATACCATTAAGTATTCACCGTGACTCAAGCGGTAGCGTCCGCGACTCTGAGGCGTCAGGTCGAGGGTTCGCGCCCCGTCACGGTCTGAGGTTAGCAAGGGCATGCACTCTTGGTAAGTATTACATCTGCCAAAACAAGTCCTTCGCAAGAAGGCAACCGTCCTAGCCCTTACTAGAAAAGGGGGTTCGTGACGTAAAACCGGAACAATAAATATATAGGTTTTTTGAACTTAAATAGGGCTGTCCAGGACAGTGCGATGTTAAGTCTTCCTTCAGTTACTGTTCTTTTTCTATGCCTACATTAACACTGAATATTCTTGGATATTCGTTTCACACATATTATCCCTTCACATCTGACAAGTCATTACACTCTCCATTTCTGTTTCTCTTTATTTTATATATTCTTCGTGTCCAGACCTGATGAGGGCTGTTTTATTTTATTATAAATTTGGCCCGTTCTGGTGTCACAATCATAAATATATATATATATATATATATATATATATATATATATATATATATATATATATATATATATATATATATATATATATACACATATATGTATATATATATATATATATATATATATATATATATATATATATATATATATATAATAGAATAGAAAATGCAAATTAAAATAAATGCAGAAATAATAATAATAATATGAATGTCCTGAGATGGTTTGGCCATGTGGAAAGGATGGATGATGAAAAACTGCTGAAAAAGGTGATGAATGCTAGAGTTGATGGGAGAAATGCGAGAGGGAGCCCTAGGTTTGGGTGGATGGATAGAGTAAGGAGAGCCCTGAATGATAGGAGGATGGATGTGAGGGAAGCAAGTGAGCGTGCTAGGAATAGGAATGAGTGGCGAGCGATTGTGACGCAGCTCTAATGGGCATCTGCTGTTACCATGGGACTGCATCTTACAAGAGGTAGCCCTGTAGTAGGGGCAGTAGGGGAGTTGGCAGTTATGAAACGACACAGGTTGTGGAAGAGCCGGGAGGATGGGCTGTGGCACTCAAGCAGTGCCATCTGAACGGTCACTAGCTTCCTCGACATTGCCTATAGAGCAAAGTAAGCCCCTTATTGTTTCTTTTTTTTATGTCGGCTACCCCCCAATTGGGGGAGACAGCCAAGGTAGATGAATGTTTAAAGAAAAATAGTATTATGTAACAATGAAATCTAAATAATAGTTTAACTATGTAAGTTATAATAATAATAATAATAATAATAATAATAATAATAATAATAATAATAATAATAATAATAATAATAATAATAATAATAATAATAATAATAATAATAGTAATAATAATAATAATAAAATAATAATTAATATTTTATTTTCATATAATATGACCGCTATCTCCCATTTAAGGGGATGGCCAAGCCAAAGAATACACAATCACCTTAAGACAAACATACCTCGATCTCCACTGTCAACCCATTATCCCCAGATCCGTCCCTTCCCAATCCGAACATTCTGCAACTATGCTATGGCGGTTCCCATTTTAGAACCCCATCACAATAAATTTATATTACCTCAATTAAAATATGAACGATTTCTTACATAATATATAATATCAATGTAAATATTTTGGAATCTTAAAATACAGAGAGCAAACAAAGATCATTTGGCAAGAAGGCTAGAATTAAGAAGCTATGGTGTATACAACATAATGTCATGTGTTTGCGCAGTGTGTCAATAGAATGAGATGGTCATGGGCACCCTTGTGGCAGGAGTGCCACAGGGCGAGTGCCCAGGAGTGCCACAGGGCGAGTGCCTGAGATCTACTTGTTAAAAGAAGGAAGTGTCAAAAATAATAATAGGAAAGATAGAGATAAAGAGAGAAAAAGAGAGACAGACAGACAGACAGTCAGTGATACATAGATAAATAGATAGATAGATAGGTAAGTAGGTAGAGAGAGAGAGAGAGAGAGAGAGAGAGAGAGAGAGAGAGAGAGAGAGAGAGAGAGAGAGAGAGAGAGAGAGAGAGAGAGAAGAGAGAGAGAGAGAGAGAGAGAGAGGAGAGAGAGAGAGAGAGAGAGAGAGAGAGAGAGAGAACCACTCACGATACAAATGGGGACTTATGTTAGCCTGAGACGTCCGCATGAAAAAGGTTCAAGAAAGGAAGATAGATGTCGCAGAAATGAGAATGCTGAGGTGGATGTGTGGGGTGACGAGGGAGGACAGGATACGAAATGACCAGATCAGAGGTACAGTGAAGGTGGTGGAGGCGTCGGCGAAAGCGCAGGAGAGGAGATTACAGTGGTTCGGTCATGTGAAGAGGAGAGAAGAAGACTACGTGGGTGTGAGAGTGATGGAGATGGACGTGGAGGGCAGACGTAGACGAGGAAGACCTAAACTACGGTGGAAGGACCGACTGAAGGAGGATCTCAGAGAGAGACAGCTGGAGGAGGAGCAAGTGATGGACCGGAACCAGTGGAGACGACTAGTGAAGAGATGCGACCCCATATGAAAATGGGAACTCAAATAGAGGAAGAAGAAGAAGAAGAAGATAATGTCAGGAGGAGGAAATTAAGATGTATGATTCGGAATTCATTATTTAAGGTATAATTTCGCTCAAGAGAATCTTTGGGAAGATAATGAAGGCTTGGGACGTTCTGCAACTACTACTACTACTACTACGGCTACTACTAGTTTTACTATTCTTACTGATACTATGACTTTCACTGTTATTACTACTACATTCAGTATTAGTGTTACTACTACTACTGCTGCTGGTATTATTACTAGTGCTATTGCTGCTACTACTACTACTAAATAATAATAATAATAATAATAATAATGATAATAATAATAATAATAATAATAATAATAATAATAATAATAATAATAATAATAATAATAATAATAATAATAATAATAATAATAATAATTATTATTATTATTATTATTATTATCATTATTATTATTATTATTATTATTATTATTATTATTATTATTATTATTATTATTATTATTATTATAATTATTATTATTGTTATTATTATTTTTTTTATTATTATTATTATTATTATTATTATTATTATTATTATTATTATTATTATTATTATTATTATTATTATTATTATCATTATTATTATTATTATTATTATCATTATTATTATTATTATTATTATTATTATTATTATTATTATTATTATTATTATTGTTATTATTATTTTTATTATTATTATTATTATTATTATTATTATTATTATTATTATTATTATTATTATTGTAGTGATAATTGCAATATGTGTATATGAGTACGTGCAGGTATGTTCGCATACACATACGTGTGTGTATGTGTGTGTGTCTTTATATGAGTGTGTGTAACAGA
>JAXCGZ010006476.1:35000-37500 GCA_037179515.1 Halocaridina rubra
GGTAGTAGTAGTAGTAGTAGTAGTAGTAGGTGTAGTTGTTGTAGTTGCTGTTGTTGTTGTTGTTGTTTATGCTGTTGTTGTTATTGCTAATGTTGTTCGTAGAAAAGGGAGTCCGTGACTCAAAACCGGAACAACATTGCTATAATAATAATATTTGTCTCCCGATCTTAATTTTCGATTATGATTTGCAAACTACTTTACTGTTTTTCTGCAGGTCATTGTTTTCATGGTGCCCGGGACCGATGAGGGCTATTTTCTTTTCCCGTCCCGGTGTAACACTCAAAAAAAAAAGGTACGTTGGAGACAACCTTCCCTTTAGTGAAGATGCTGCACTTGTAAGCTGAAAATTTTTAAAACTATTTTCATAATATTACTTAAGATACTTTTCGTATTTTTAAATTAAAATGTAGATGCGCTCAGAGGGTGGGTCATGCAGATAAAAGCCATGTGGCCGCCGTGGCCGGGTTGTAGTACACACGAATTTGATTCGTTATGTTCGAGATCTACCACGGTATGAGGTTAGAAAAGGCATTCACTCGTTGTAACGGTCACACACTGCCAAAACTAAAGTCCTTCAAAAAGGAGGCACTGTTCTAGCCCTTGCTAGAAAAAAGACAGTGACGTAAAACCTGATCAGAAAGGAATAAGTATGAGGCCCGATAAAGAACAGTTGAGCTGGGATTGATGTAAGCAAGAAAGACACAAGTGAAGTTAGAGGCAATTTCACTAAATAATAATCACATATACATTCATAGGCGATGGCTATTATCCCCCTTGTAAGGAGAGTGGCTGAGTCAAAGAACACATATTCACTGAAGCAAATCATACCTTGATAACTCCTCTTAGCTCCGGATAGAGGACTGACACGCTTCCCCCAACCATCCTGCATGGGTTAACCACGCGGTAAGCTGTTAAGAATCTTCTGCATTGAGGCCCGACAGCCGCAGCTGACTTGAAAACTGGATTCCTCGCCTTACTCTTAAGAATGAATTCCGTAGGTCACATATACTCATCTGAATAAAAGAATTAATAAAAAAAAAATGGAATGAATAACTCTTTGTTGCACTTGTAAGGAGACATGTGGATTATCTCTCACATCTGACAAGCCACAACACTTCCCTTTTCTGTTTCTCTTTGCTTTCTTACTCAATTTATTTCTTTCTTGTCCTCAAACTACATTTTTTCTTAAATTCATTTTTAGTACCCTTGCCCGACGAGGACAATTTTCTTCGCCCGTCCCTGTGTCACACGCACACAAGCATATATATATATATATATATATATATATATATATATATATATATATATATATATATATATATATATATATGGTATTTATTTAATTATTCAATTATTTGTGTACTAAACTAGCTATCAAATTAATATAAATGGGAAGGATACTGATTTTAACAATATATGGAACCACAGGATCAGGTAAACGGCTTAAGAGCTCTCACCAATTTACACAAAAAATTAGGTAATGTGATGTGATGACTTCACCTCTGGCAACTCTTCTAAGTTCCCTTCAAGGCCGAACAGGGCAGCTTCTTTCTCTCTCCCGTCACGAAAATGTTCTTAGTTTTTTCCTTTAATATTTTGGACAGTCTCGTCATACAACAGATATAAGTTTTTTACTCACAATACACTGCAGGATTTCTGATTTAGGGAAATTATGGTAAAGTTTTCCACCAAGCGCTTAGTCACTCAAAAACACAAGGAAAAATTTAAGAGATACTGGGATGTGTGTGTGTGTGTGGTGTGTGTGTGTGTGTGTGTGTGTGTGTGTGTGTGTGTGTGTGTGTGTGTGTGTGTGCGCGCGCGCGCGTGTGTGTGTGTGTGTGTGATTTACACTACCCCGAATAAGAGTAATATGTTACATATTACAAGTTTGAAAGTGCGTTTATAGTCAACCAGAAAAGAGTAATTAGCTTTATATGTTGTACGACTGTTAATAATTGAATTCTTTTAACATATTCAGTGCTACTTATTTCCCATAACTGTAAGAGCATTTCTGCCAGAGTAATCATTGTTTACTCTTAATAATCCATTTTGGAACCTTACTTTTATTAAAAAAAAAAAACTGGAACCCCATTAAAAATTATTACAGAAAACATTAACAAACCCCATAATATATTCAAAAAGAACATGGAAAGTCCAAAAAAATTAATACTAGCAATATATTTAAAATTTTGCTATTGAAAAAAAAAGTCCAAAAGCCTCTAAATATTAAATCTGAAAGCATTTGCAGTATTTTCAATAGAAAATACTGAAACCCTTCATTAGAAATTATTCTGAAACCCTCCAAAAATTAATACTGAACACAATTTAAAGCCTATTATTATAGTAAAAATACTGAAACCCACCAAATCATTTTACAGAAAACATTTTCAAAACCTTTACTACATCAAAAACAAACTCTGGCACCTTCTAAAAATTATTACAGACAAATTTTCAAAATCTTAACAACATTAAACAAAAATTCTGAAATAAACTAAAACCT
>JAXCGZ010006477.1:2500-22500 GCA_037179515.1 Halocaridina rubra
GGTTATTCACTTTCAAGAAATGTTTCGATTTATATGGGTCTGTCAGTGAAAACTTGTGGAAAAAGTCTTTCACTGACAAATAATATGATATACACTGTTTACTTTACACCTTTCATGCCGCTTACAAATCAATAAGTTGATTATTCTGGTCTTAATAAAGGTTGCTCTCACTTAGAACATTTTTCTATACAAATGATTTTGCCCTTGAAAAGCTGAAGAAAAATTAAGCCCTTTTCCTCATTTACACATAGGAAAAAACTCAAGATAGCTATAAATGTTAAGGTCATATTTACCATTTTTACTGAAGATAGGCTGAGGTTTATCTGATTTTTGTTTTGTAAAATGAAACAGGAATTGCCAGAAAATGAATGACAAGTTGTACACATGTAGCCAGATGCAATTACGGGTGTACATAGACATAATAGCTCATATTCTACCAGTTCTTAGATACAAGGAAAGGTCGTGTACAATAATTTAAGCATTTCATCAGGATTAATAATTTGATTAATTTCCCCCATCAAGACCATAGTGGTGCTCCCTGTTGAAGCTGTATTTGATTTATGATGTTCATTATTCTCTACTATGTGGGAGACTTATATATGAATTGAAAGGAATAAGTAATTTATATCTAATGTACAGGATTAAATCTTGATAGTTTGGAATGATATTTATGAGCTTACTCTGCAAGAATTAGAGTATATATTTAGTACAATGAAAACTCTCATCAGTTATAATGAGGGTAAAAGGAAACAATAAAACTTGATTTATGAATATCCTACCTACCAACCTACCTACCTACCTACCTACCTACCTACCTACCTACCTACCTACCTACCTACGTACTTACTTACTTACTTACTTACTTACTTACTTACTTACTTACTTACTTACTTACTTACTTACTTACTTACTTACTTACTTACTTACTTACTTACTTACTTACTTACTTACTTACTTACGTGCGTGCGCACTTACGTACATAAATACATACATACATTCATGCATACATCATACATATATACGTACGTACATACATACATACATACATGCGTACACGCATAAATACATACATACATACATACATGCATACATACATGCATACATCCATCCATCCAGCCATCCATCCATACATACATACATACATACATACATACATACATACATACATGCATACATACATACATGCATACATACATTCATACATACATACATCAAACCATCCAATCATCCAACCATCCATACCTACCTATCTACCTACCTACCTACCTACCTACATACATACAGACATACATACATACATACATACATACATACATACATACACATACATACATACATACTGATCTACGCACCTGCTGGTATATATAGACATTTTATTGTTATTTAATTCGTGGAATGCAACTTCGTAGACATTATTAGATATATTAATCATATATTGATTAGTGCAGTTATCATTAATTTAATTGGACTCCTTCATTTGTCGTATGCCGAATCATCTTTTGACATATCTAATGTTGGGAAAACATATTTTCTCTGTAATAATGGTATCCGTTGTTGTGTATAATAGTAATTATTTTTTTTTTTGGCAAAAGAGGCAGGGAAAGATACATAAAGGGAGTGAGTTATAGTCGAGCTGCAACATAGAGGTGCAACATCAAGTGATTCTTTCATCATCATCATCAGCATCATCATCAATAATCTTCACTTATTTCAGATAGTTATCTAAAATCTCGTAGTTTTCCTATTTCTTGGCGATTTTGAATTTTTAGTATTGGTATTATAATGTACTTTTGGGTTAATAGCATAGGAATTTGATCTTCTCAAATAATTTTGAAGTTTTTTTTTCACATGTCTAATACGTAAGTGACACTTGTATATAATAGAATAAAATTTTCCACTGGTAAGATCCTTATAAGAATTTTGCGACTACTATTTTCTCTTTACGTTACATGTGTCACTATTAGTCCCCAATATTGGATGGACACAGACAGATTGGAGCCTTGGCATTAGGACTGGTTGCCCATCCTAACGCCCCTCAATGGCCTCCAACGTGTGTTTGTCACCTCCAGAGTCGCGTATTCTATCCCTAATACTGCCAAGGTCTCCCGTCGACTATGCTAATACCTACTCAAAAATATCCGACTATTTAGACTTGCAATTTAGAGCAGCAAAAATTAAGTCTTGATTTTCTGCTGCCGTAAATCCTACTGACACTGAGTTGTTGGCTACAGTCCATTAACTCAGAATGAATTAGCAGCTCTTCTTCAGTGAGTGTGGAAAGCAATCTTCAGCGTTGTTAAATAGATTAAAGCAAATGGAGAAGGAGAGGTACGAGACACCATTTTATACCTATATTGATATTTGTAAATTGATCTGATATATTGACAGATACATAACGTGCACAAAGATGCACGGGTAATCTCTATTGGATTGAATTATTAACCACTGTGTTCTTAATGCGCCATTATTTATTTATTTATTTATTTATTTATTTATTTATTTATTTATTTATTTATTTGTTTATTTATTTATTTATTTATTTATTTATATGTTTATTTATTTATTTATCCAGTCTGTCCTTTTCCTTTGTGTATCATTACCTCATCTCTGCCTTGTCCATAGGCTATCTCTTTCCCTTCGTGTTAATGCTTTCTTCGTGACGGGCCTCTATTGATGAGGGCAATTTTTGCCTGTCCCGGTGTCTCACTCATAATTAAAACTATTTCTTTATTAATTTATATTTTATTAATTTATCTACTTGTTTTCCCCCGAGGGATGGGGCTAGAATACTTCCGCAGTGTTCCCTACGTTTCGTAAGAGTCGACTAAATGGGGAGGAGCAAGGAGACTGGTACTTCTCTCATCGGTATTTTTTCTTCCATAAGTGTCAGAGTATTTTGCCTTGACCCAGCCACTCCCCTTTTAAGGGGAAAATGGCTCAAGTATATATATATATATATATATATATATATATATATATATATATATATATATATATATATATATATATATATATATATATATATATATATATATTTACTTATTTACATATTTTTTACAGTCACAGCATTTGCAAGTCGCTGAAGACAAATTTCAAATGGATAAAAAATTCACGACATTGGCCTTTGTTTCCTTAGAATAATATCAGTACTTATTACACGTTTTGACTAGAGACTTGGAGTTATATGCTTTCACGTGACCTGTAAGTTTAGAGTGAGTGCACTATTGTCAGTAAGTAAACCACTCTCAAAATACAGTAAACAGAATGAAATCTATACACCTCTAAAAAGAACACATAGCAGCATTGAGTACAGCTTAGCCAATACACATGCAAGGAAGAAGAAGAAGCAGAAAAAAAGAATGAAAAGAAGAAAGAACAAAATGAAGAAGAAGAAGAAGAAGAAGGAGAAGAAGAAGAAGAAGAAGAAGAAGAAGAAGAAGAAGAAGAAGAAGAAGAAGAAGAAGAAGAAGAAGAAGAAGAAGAAGAAGAAGAAGAAGAAGAAGAAGAAGAAGAAGAAGAAGAAGAAGAAGATCGGTAAAAAACATGTTCATTGACTCTGCATACACCCGCTACACCATACATTAGGTGATTGATGCTTTAGCCTTTACCCGATTGACTTGTTTTTCAAAGAATTTTTTGTTTCTTCAGTTTTTTTATTTTTTTATGGGTTGTTCAAATAAGTTTTTACCTGTATATATTAAAAAAAGTAGCTATACTTGTCTGGTTTAAATATATTAATCTTAATCTGGAAGCTTTTCATAATAGATACTTTAATTTTAATGTGATATAAGTATATTGTATATGATAAAAAATGTGTAATATTGTTTTGAATTTGAAAAATCTAGAGAGGATTTATTTAATTAATTTCATGCTCAATAAGATGTAATTCTGTAGTTAAGGGTTTCTCTTGTTGACTCTGACGCATTCTATATACACATATGAAACGAAACTTTATTGTACCAGATGTTATGGATATTACTTTCGTCTTTCCAAAACGCCAGCTTTTGTGATGCTTTGAAAACGACTGATTCTATGGCAAAGGTTTTCCATTAAATGAATGGAGAGAGAGAGAGAGAGGAGAGAGAGGAGAGAGAGAGGAGAGAGAGAGAGAGAGAGAGAGAGAGAGAGAGAGAGAGAGAGAGAGAGAATGTTCTTGCCCGCCATATACTCTTACTTTGCGACTGAGAGTATTATAATTTTCGTATATTTACGCCTGTGTGAACTAAATATTTGGGTGAAATTTTCGATTTTCTTTCTCAGAAAGAGTATATTATAAACGTCTCCTTTAAAAAAAAAGTAAATACGTTTCTCGTTTTTATATCGCTTATCGAAGCATTCTTTAAAACTGCTTACCCATTACAAAAAAGTTTCCCAACAGATAATTATATTTAGTGCAATAATAGTTTGGTTTTCTAGAACTAAGAAAAAAAATCATTTTATATATATCATGACCAGAAAAATTTCGTGAGAAAACTGTTTACCAAGGATTGCACTATTTGAAAACAAAGAATAAAAATAATAATAACATTACAGAAGAGTTGGTGTCTAGTAGTTGACGAAAATATATCGTAATAATCCATGAGAAATGCTAGGATTGTAGGAACTTTTCTCACCAAAGGCTAGGCTGTATATAAAAAGTAATAAATAGGGAAAGAATGAAACAGACAAAATGTCAAGAAAACAGAATCTATGCAAGACAAAATGTCAAGAAAACAGAATCTATGCAAGACAAAATGTCAAGAAAACAGAATCTATGCAAGAAATACAGTTACTTTGCAGTAGAGTGATGAACATCATATTGAGTCAAATACCTTAGAAAGAAAGCGAACTGAAGTTGGAAATGAGCCATATTCAATGACATTGGCTCTGAAAGGTTTAATGATGGTGATGGTATTGCAAGCAACCCATATTGTACCCTTGGAGAACATTTTCTTAGAGAGGGGTTATTAGGAGCTGTTGATCAACTGTGAAGAAATATTAGGTTAGGTTGAATTAGGGTAATGCTTAATCTAGGTCTTTAAGGTCAAATTTTAACCTAATCTAAGCTAGTATTACCAAACCTTTCTTTCTCTTTTGGTTAAAAAGAAGTCCCAATTCTTCATAAGCCCGAATAAATGACAAGTAATATTCAATTTTAGCATTCTTTCCTCTTTGAAATTCTTTACAGTGAGTCATATTAAACGTCCTCTGTAAAAATATGATATATATACAGTACTTCAAACCAGATCTCATGCATTGGGTATACGCTTTTATAAATAAAAAAAAAATCTCAATTTATCCAAATTTTACTCGAGTCAGAATATAGCAAACTGTGAGGAGGAATATTGCGAGAGAGGTCATAAGACTTCATGTAAGGACACAGATTCATGAGAGTAAGGCTGGTGTCACACATAACCAAAGCTCCCGACCCGACTCTTAAGACCGCGTTCCGACGGAATCTTCGCTCAATTCTTGGAGATCCGGCTGATTTTTTAGCCGACAGGTGCAATCCTGTGCCTGTCGGAAGTGCGTCGTACGTCCGCGTAAGCAGTCCTATGGATCGTAATTGCAGTCATACGGAGTCGTTTGGACGCGTAATTTAGCGTACGACTGATCGTACGCAAACGTAACTCTCATCATAGAAAACGGGAAATTTAAATTTTTGACCGTTACGACTGGGCCGACCATGCTCCCGACGCTCCCGACCCATCATAGGGGAACGTACATGTTCGTAGGGGGTTGTACGCAGTCGGGAGGAATACTGTAATTCCCCCAAAGGAAGGGTATCGTGGCAAGAGAGAATGGTTTAAAGGACGACGTTTGTAACTTTAATTTTAGCATTTTATTCCCATATAGATATGTAATTTATTTCAAGTCATTTGTTTTTCACATATTACAATAACTGATTTTAATATGTTTCATTTTCATTATTTTATACAGAAAAGATATTAAGTTTAATATTTTACATATAAAAATGTTTCATCTTTGTCATTCACAGAATCCTTCAAATGTAAGTTGTATGTACTGGTAAATGCAAATAAAAAGTAATTTGGTATAGTTATATTTGCCCTTACTTTTCCATTTATATAATTATGTTAGAATTGATCCTAGTGAACAATAAATATATGAAAAAAAAAAAAAAAAAAAAAAAAAAAAAAAAAATAAAAAAAATATATATATATATATATATATATATATATATATATATATATATATATATAAATATATATATATATAATTATACTGAGTTGAACTAAGCATCAACAAAAATGGAAATTTAGTATATGTATAAATCTTAAATAAAATGGAACATCAGGTTCATAGAAATGAACTGAGTATCAAAAATATATGGATATTATAATAAAATCACAAAGAGACAATCTCCCTCTCTCTTTCTATAGATATAGTGTGAGCAGCAGTATACTGAGTGAGAGGGTAAAAGTGCTAAATTCATGACACTCCCAGGTCATTATAGGATTATAAGGATTGTCCCTTTATAAAGGCTGGTTAAATTCTCCTGGGTTCCAGGTACCCAAGCACTTGACCACAAGATATGTCCCAAGAAAACATGGAAATACGTGTTTTCAGCTGTATTTCTTTAATATTTCTTTAAAATTCAAAAACACCTATATGTCTGTATGTTCCATATGACTTAAACTAATTATATTCATATACCAAAAATAATATCTCGGATTTCATATACTATTATATATTGTCCATTACTAGTATGACTTACTCTACTAGTATAAATACTGTGATTTATCCATTTGGGTTACTGTTACTTATACAGTAGGTCAACTGGGGAGAAATAAACATTTATATATATATATATATATATATATATATATATATATATATATATATATATATATATATATATATATATATATATATATATATATATATATATATATATATATATATATATATATATATATATATATATATATATATATATACATACATATACCTTGGCTGTTTCCCCCTTTAATTGGGGGGTAGCCAACATCAAGAAAGGAAAACAAATAGGGGGATTACTTTGCTCTATGGGCAATGACGAGGGAGCTAGCGACCGTTCAGATGGCACTGCTGGAGTGCCACAGCCCATCCTCCCGGCTCTTCCACAACCTGTGTCGCTTCACAACTGCCAGCTCCTCCTACTGCCCCTACCACAGGGCTATCTCTGTAAGATGCAGCCCTGTGGTAACAGCAGATGCCCATCAGAGCTGCGTCACAATCGCTCGCCACTCATTCCTATTCCTAGCACGCTCACTTGCTTCCCTCACATCCTTCCTCCTATCATTCAGGGCTCTCCTTACTCCATCCATCCATCCAAACCTAGGCCTCCCTCTAGCATTTCTCCCATCAACTCTCGCATTCATCACCTTTTTCAGCAGCCTTTCATCATCCATCTATTCCACATGGCCAAACCATCCCAGAACATTCATATCTACTCTGGCTTCAATTTCTCTCCTCACACCCGTTCTTGCTCTCACCACTTCATTCCTAACCCTATCCAATCGAGATACACCAATCATACTCCTCAGGCATTTAGTTTCTGTCTCTCACTTACTTTCATACCCCATAACTCTGATCCATACATCACAGTTGGCACAACCACTTTCTCATACAAAACTTTCTTAACATTCATTTCCAACCCTCTATTCTTCATCACTCCTTTCAATGCACCCAACACTTTACATCCTTCATTCAATCTGTGACACACATCTGCTTCCACTCCACCATCTGCAGCTATAACCGAGCCTAAATACTTAAGCTGATTAACCTCCTCAAGTGTCTCTCCATTCAATAAAACATTCAATCCAGCGCCATCCTCATTTCTTGTACACCTCATAACCTTACTCTTTCCCACATTCACTCGCAGCTTCCTTCTCTCACACACCATTCCAAATTCTGACACTAACTGACACAGCTTTTCCTCTGAATCTGCCACCACCACAGTATCATCTGCAAACAGCAACTGATTCAGCTCCCACTCGTTATCATCCCCATCTACCATTCTCGAACCTCGACCACGCACTCGCTCATTCACCTCTCTTACAACTCCGTCAATATACAAATTGAGCAGCCATGGTGACATCACACATCCCTGTCTCAGTCCCACACTCACTGGAAACCACTCACTCACTTCATTCCCTACCCTAACACAAGCTCTACTACCCTCACACAAGCTCTTCACTGCATGCAACAATTTACCATTGATTCCATATAATCTCAAAACATTCCACATAGCCTCTCTATCAACTCTATCATATGCTTTCTCCAGATCCAAAAATGCAAAATACACATCCTTACCCTTTGCTAAATATTTCTCACATAACCGCCTAACTATAAAAATCTGATCTATACAACCTCTACCTCTCCTAAAACCACCCTGCACTTCTGCGATCACATATTCTGTCTTATCCCTAATCCTATTAACCAGTATCCTACCATACACTTTTCCTACCACACTCAACAAACTTATACCCCTAAAATTACTGCATTCATACATATCTCCCTTACCTTTGTATAGGGGCACTATACAGGCAATCACCCATTCCACTGGCACCAATGACAACATAAAGCATATATTAAACACTCTCACTAACCATTCCAATGCAGTCACACCCCCTTCTTTCAACATCTCCGCTCTCACACCATCCATTCCAGGTGCTTTACCTGCTTTCGCTTCATACAATGCCCTTTTCACCTCCTCTCTTGTAATCTCTCTCTCATTTTCATCTCCCATTACTGGCCCTTGATCCCCTCCCATTGCCACTATAGCTGCCTCTCTATCTTCCTCAACATTCAGCAAGCACTCAAAATATTCTGCCCATCTTTTCCTTGCATCGTTCCCTCTTGACATCTGTCCATTCACATCTTTCACTGTCTCTTCCATCCTCGATCCACCCTTCCTTGCTCTCTTCACTTCTTTCCAAAACTTCTTTTTATTCTCCGCATATGACCTACTAAAATCCTGTCCCCACCTAACATTTGCCAACCTCTTCTCTTCCTCTACCTTCCGCTTGGTTTCCACATTTTTCTCCCTATATCTTTCATACTTCTCCCTACTTTTACACTGCAGCCATTCCTCAAAAGCTCTCTTTTTCTCTTCCACCTTCATTTTCACCCCTTCATTCCACCACTCGCTGCCCCTCCTCATGCCACCTCCAACAAACCTCTTTCCACGCACATCACTTGCATGTCCCACAAAACATTCTTTCATCAACACCCATTCCTCCCCTAAATCCCCAACTCCTCTTTCTTTCACCCTGTCATATGCCACTCTCAACCTGTCCTGATATTCCTGTCTCTTCTCTGGCTTTTTCAACTCTTCCACCTTCACCATTTCCCTTCTACATCCCCCCACACTATTTCCCCACTCTTTTGCTACTAGCACTTTTGCTTCAACCAAAAAATTATCAGACATCCCAGCAGCCACATCCCTGAATGCATGTACATCTTTCACTCTACCAATCATGCTTTTTGCTACCAACACATAATCCATCAATGCTCTTTCTTTCACTCTTCCATTTGCCACTCTCATCCATGTATACTTATATATATATATATATATATATATATATATATATATATATATATATATATATATTGTGTGTGTGTGTGTGTGTGTGTGTGTGTGTGTGTGTGTGTGTGTGTGTGTGTGTGTGTGTGTGTGTGTGTGTGTGTGTGTGTGTGTGTGTGTGTGTGTGTGTGTGTGTGTGTGTGTGTGTGTGTGTGTGTGTGTGTGTGTGTGTGTGTGTGTGTGTATACTCAAACACACAGAGAGAAAGAAATATATAAGCAAGTATAGACATAAGTATACATGTCTAAAATGGATAAGTATATTAAGTCATGAACAGCCTGAATAATGACCAATTTCCAGTGAATGCTATATTATATATTTGTGTGTATGCACACACACACACATAGGGAATGAGAGATATAAGCAAGTATAGACATAATTATACATGTCTAAAATGGATAAGTGTATTTAGTCCTGAACAGACTGAATTATTGCCAATGTCAAGTGAATGCTATTTTTTTGTAATATATGCCAGTGTTTGAATTATATAGATTTTTAATATCACATTCCATTAGTTATTAATATATGGGATATTTGTGAAAGTATAGCCCTGATTTATATATTTGGCACTTCAGCTACTTATATATATAAGTAAATATATGTTGGCCATGTATGTTAATATATTTCATATATTTTGTTTGACACATTTATGGATTTGATTAATTCATATTTTGATATATTGATTTCACAATATTATATGGGAAATATATGCTTTATTGCATGACCAATATTAATGGTCATATATAAATATATATTATAGTAAAATGATGATATAAGTAATAAACAGGAAATTAACAGAAAATAATAATTTTATTTTTAAGATACAAAAATATATACTGTACAAAAATATATAAATTTCATTATGAGAAAATACACAAGTATGGCAAGACATATCCCCATGTAATAATATAAGTGTACTGAAAAAATTACATATGAGAATACTCAAATAGAAAACCAATTGACTACATATTCCTATGTAAACAAATGTAAAAGGCACAGGAATGGGGAACCACAGCAAAATACAACAGCAAAAAATGAAATTTAACAACACTGTCACTGCAAGAACACATGAGGGAAAAAATAAATGCACTAATATCATGGTAAGCAATAAGAAATGCGGCAAGCGGAGCAGGAAAACTGAACGCCCAGGACTGGGTTATCACAAATGAGACCACGCATCGCGCGCTGTCATTTCGTACTGCGCTGCCAGATGTATAGGCGAATTTTTCAATTTTTAACGGTTCCAGACCAGGAGGACTGCGTATGCTGGGTAGGATCGATCCTCTGGATCGTACGCGGGAGCACGCCTTCTCCTACGCCCGCGTACGATCAAGAAGATCGATCTTACCCGTCGTACGCAGTCTTCTACGACTGATTTGGTCTTCCTTATCACGGAGATTATTGGGTGCAGCAGCCAATTATCGTAGGCCCTCCACGACGGTTCAGGACCCCCTCGATTGTTTTAAACTACGTAGGACCGTTAGGATTCCGTTGACGCGGACGAACGATTACACCCGATTATCGTAATGACATCATTTCTGCCGGGAAGATTCCGTCTTTAGACGGTCTTAAGAGTCGGGTCGGGAATTTTGGCTATGTGTGATGCCACCTTAAAGACCTCATGGAATTCTTTCTTAAAATTACTGCCACTGGGGGAATGACAAGGCGGGCGTACGACTCAAAGAAATCGCTCTCTCTCTCTCTCTCTCTCTCTCTCTCTCTCTCTCTCTCTCTCTCTCTCTCTCTCTCTCTCTCTCTCTCTCTCTCTCTCTCTCTCTCTCTCTCTCTCTCTCTCTCCTCTCTCTCTCTCTCTCTCTCTCTCTCTCTCTCTCTCTCTCTCTCTCTCTCTCTCTCTCTCTCTCTCTCTCTCTCTCTCAGGGCTAAATAATCTAACTATAGAATCATAGATCTCTATAGATTCTAATGCCAGATGAGCTAAGAATAAATTTTCTCTTATATTTAACTTATATATCCCATGTTGCAATGAAATTAAAAGAAGCAACAAAAAGGTTGCTCAAAAGAGAGGGGAAAATTCAATATAGATATTCACCACATGCAAATATACTCTGTTTCTTTTTGCTTTCAGCCATTGAAAAAGGAAAGAGGGTGGAATTATATTTAAAAACAAGCAGCGAATTGAACATAAAAGAAATAAAATAAATTTAAAAACCGTTGAAAACAATGCCTCCAATTTGTCTTGTATATATTCCTCACTTATTTTGAATAGCATGGAAGATATTTTGGCAATAATTAATTCCATACTCATCAGAGGATAAATATATATATATATATATATATATATATATATATATATATATATATATATATATATATATATATATATATATATATATATATATATATATATGAATCATATTTTACCCCGACCGGAACTCGTACCTAGGACACATAATCATTGTGCCAAGGCACTACCAACTACAGCACAGACGGTCTAAAAGGGAAACAATCCTTACAGCTTTTTCTGTTTATGTTCATCCCTAATTGGATTGAGATTTGAATTACTTGCGAAAATGAAGCCTCGGGTGAGGTTGGGGGAAAATGTAATATGAACAAAGTGGCAATCAGATAGAATTTGTTTTTTCCTAGTATAGCAGATAAAGCTGTAAGCTTTACCTCCCTTTTAGACCTTCGGTGGTGTAGTTGGTAGCGCCTTGGCACAGTAATTATGTGTCCAAGATTCGAGTCCCAGTTGGAGTAAAATATGATTCATGTTTTCACATATGGTAATGTGCTTATGATATATATATATATATATATATATATATATATATATATATATATATATATATATATATATATATATATATATATATATAAAAAAAATATATATATATATAGAGAGAGAGAGAGAGAGAGAGAGAGAGAGAGAGAGAGAGAGAGTAGATTTATTTTCTATGTAAAATATATATAAGGCAAAAATATTTTCATTATTAATATTCTACAAAAACAGTAGGTGTAAATCCTTTATTGATACTTTTATTATTATTCGTATTGTTATTATTATTATTAATATTATTATTATTATTATTTTATTGTTATTACTGTTTGTATTATTATTATTATTATTATTATTATTATTTTTATTATTATTATTATTATTATTATTATTATTATTATTATTATTATTATTATTATTTTTATTATTATTATTATTATTATTATTATTATTATTATTATTATTATTATTATTATTATTATTATTATTATTATTAATATTATTATTAATATTATTATAATTTTAGTTATTTATGTATGTATGTATGTATGTATGTATGTATGTATGTTTGTATATATGTATGCATGCATGCATGCATGCATGATGTATTTATGTATATATGTATGTATGTAAGTATATAAAAGTATGTATGCATGCATGTATGTATACATGTATTTATGCATGCGTGTATGCATGCATGTATGTATAAGTGCAAATATGCATGCATGCATGCATGCATGCATGCATGCATGCATGCATGTATGTATACGTGCAAATATGCATGCATGCATGTATGCATATATGCATGCATGTATGCATATATGCATGCATGCATTCATTCATGCATGTATGTATGTATGCATGTATATATGTATGCATGCATGAATGTATGTAGGTATGTGTTCATGTATGGGGTATGCATGTGTGTATGCATGCGTGTATATAAGCCTGCATGTATGTATGCATATATGAATGGATGTATGAAAGCATGTATGAATGTGTGTATGAATGTATTTATGTATGTATGCTTGTATGGATGGATGTATGGATAGATATATGTATGCATGTATGTGTAAGTGATGTTTTTCCTCTAAATTGTGTTCCATCAGAGCTGTGACAACATTGTCATTAGCCTAATGGCCGAGTCTCCTGTCTCCTTCTACCCTGCGATAGCTCAAATTACACCATGTAAATGTTCATGGAAACAAGATAGTGTGTGTTTGTGTTCATATATTACTAGAACATTTTTTAATTAAGATGGAATTAAAAGATAAAATAGTGAAAAGATTAAAAAAATATAGAATGGAAATTATGAGCCTATCTTTTACCTTCTGTTGTGAGGTAATTTCCTCATTAAATGTGTACTTTGCAGACTATATTTAAATTTTAACATGAGGGAATATAAATCATTATTATGCCTTGGAAACTTATTCTTTACTTGTCTCTTTTCCGTCAGAAGATCTGAGTCTTTTGACTGGCTAGTATAAGCTGATGAACAAAATTAATATGTCAATCCGACTCTTCGTATTTATTATTTTTCCCTTCAATTCCTTTATTAATTTTGTTTTAGCGTCTCAAATCTGAATAATTTTTATTTTCATATACTTAGCCATTTCTTTCTTTGTTGTTTTTATCAATATTTTTATGTCATTTCTCTTTAATGTGATGGCTGTATATATATATATATATATATATATATATATATATATATATATATATATATATATATATATATATATATATATATATATATATATATATATATATATATATATATATATATATATATATATATATATATAATTTTAAATGAGATGCTACTTCCAGTCACAATATCGCTCGAGAACATTTTTATTCCTCATCTGTACTATGGATGGGTAATATAACAATTGGATGGTTAAATGTCAGTATTTGACGTTCTGTGTCACTTCCATCATGCAACTTTCTATATGAAATATTTATTGTTTATTATTACAAAAGAGTTGTCATAACTTTTTTCTGGAAGTATTGTAGTTCATCAAGCTTTTTGGTTATAACATCAGTCTCTACTCTCGGTTCTTCTCTGAAGAGATTCTTCCTCTCTAAGGCCCGATTTCTTAAGCAGTGTAAACCTACGATACCATATTGTTAGCTAGATAGAAACACACAATTGGAGATCATAAACGCATCTGACGCGGGTCTGTGTATGGCTAGGATCCCCCATGTACGTACGTACGTACGTACATACATACATACATACATACATACATACATACATACATACATACATACATACATAAATACATACATACATGCATGCATGCATGCATGCATGCATGCATGCATGCATGCATGCATACATACATACATACATACATACATACATACATACATACATACATACATACATACATACATACATACATACATACATACATACATACATACATACATACATACATACATACATACATACATACATACATACATACATACATACATACATACATACATACATACATACATACATACATACATACATACATACATACATACATACATACATACATACATACATACATACATACATACATACATACATACATACATACATACATACATACATACATACATACATACATACATACATACATACATACATACATACATACATACATACATACATACATACATACATACATACATACATACATACATACATACATACATACATACATACATACATACATACATACAGAGAGAGAGAGAGAGAGAGAGAGAGAGAGAGAGAGAGAGAGAGAGAGAGAGAGAGAGAGAGAGAGAGAGAGAGAGAGAGAGAGAGAGAGAGAGAGAGAGGATAATGTCAGAGTTGAAAAAATAACATATATGTAAACTTCATTCCTTTATAATTCATTCTGTGACTAAATTTCTGAACATCAGAATTCCCTGAAGTTCAAAGTGTAGTTAAGTGGTGAGCTTATGAGCCTCATCATTAATTATTGAAGTGATATTACTTCGTTTAGCAACCAAACTGCCTGCTATTATGGTGTCATATTAATTTTCTTCGAATTGCTTTTTACATAATGGAGTCTGTCTTTAATCTGTTGAGGACTTTCAATATAGAGGAAACTTGTTTTCTACCTCAATGATGAGTGTTATCTAAGCATTCCCCCCCTCCCTTCTCTTCAGCTTTCTGAGATATTGCTTCTGTATATATATATATATATATATATATATATATATATATATATATATATATATATATATATATATATATATATATATATATATATATATATATATATATATATATATATGTGGGGGGGGGATCTACGGAAGGAAACTTAAAGAAATTTTTGGATCCTTAGCTTTTTCAAGTTTATTACTTATCTTCAGAAGAATCTGACTTGTACAAACGAATGAGGCGATATATATATACATACAGAAAACAGGAGAAAAAAAGGAATTAGCAAGCCATCATCAGAAGTTGAGTATAAAGGCAGTACCGACATATGTGATTAGTTTATTAGGGTGTAAATGCCATGTAAATAAGGTATGGTAAATGGAAGGAGGATGGGGTCACATTACTTTGCTGAAAATAATGTTTACAATGGAACAGATACGCCAAATTTACTACTACTACTACTACTACTACTACTACTACTACTACTACTACTGCAACTACTACTACTACTACTACTACTAATAATAATAATAATAATAATAATAATAATAATAATAATAATAATAATAATAATATTAATAATAATAATAATAATAATAATATTAATAATAATAAAGATAACACTTGTAAAAACAATAGTAACAATAAAATTTAAAATTATAATGATAATAAATATAAAATCTATATGAGTAATACTAACCAAAAAATAAAATTGACAACAGCACAACATTAAGGAAAAATAATTATATAAATTGCAATCAAGTAAAATCTGAAAAACTAAATGATAATATTAGAAATAGTAACAATAATATTATTATAAATATACAAATTATGAAATGGCAAAAAATAATGGTGAAATAATAGTAATATTAAAAGAAAGGGTATACTTAATAATTATAAAACAAACAATATCAATTATGGATATAGAGAAATTAATAATAATTTAAGAATACATATTATTTCCAAAATTAAATTTTTCAAACTTGAATAAAGCATGTTGATAATATGGGATCAATTACAAATGAACCATGACTTAAGTTGATATTTTTGTGCTCTGTTAAGTTAATTATTGTAGATTCCAAGATGTTTTTAGTAATAATATCATTACTTCTTACTAAGATAGAGGAATTGTTCCAGTCAATATAGTGATTGCAATCATCATATAGCTTGAACAAAGCACTGGAAGACTGACAATTTCGAACTTTATATTTCTGCTGATTGACATGAAATTTTAATGATTTGCTAGTAAGGCCAACATAATACCGATCACAATCTTTACAACTAATCTTATAAATAATATTAGAAGTGGAAATAGGACTCGTTTTGATCAATATATAGCAAAAAGTATTTTCATATTTGAAAACTAATACAACATTTACTGTTTTTAAAATCTTGTCTAAGCTTTCACATCCTTGAAAAAAAAAAGGAATAACTAGGGTATTATTAAAATTCGAAACCACATCAGTGTCAATAAGGGGAGGTTTGTGAAATGTGCGTTTTGCATCATTGAAGCAGGTATTTAAGAACCAATTGGGATATATATATATATATATATATATATATATATATATATATATATATATATATATATATATATATATATATATATATATATATATATATATATATATATATATATATATATATATATAATTACTAAGTCAAGGCGCTACCAACTACACACCACAGAAAGTATAAAAGGAATCCAACCTTATAGCTTATATCTGCTATACTTAGGGATGGACGCATTCTACCTGAATGCCACTATGTTCATATTACAGATTCCCCAACCTCACTCGTGGCATTCAGGTAGAATGCGTTCATCCCTAAGTATAGCAGATATAAGCTATAAGGTTGGATTCCTTTTATACCTTCTGTGGTGTGTAGTTGGTAGCGCCTTGACTTAGTAATTATAAGTCCTAGGTTCGAGTCCCGGTCGGGGTAAAAAATGATTATATATATATATATATATATATATATATATATATATATATATATATATATATATATATATATATATATATATATATATATATATATATATATATATATATATATATATATATATATCTTTCTTTCTATATATTCATATTGCGTTGTTTTACATACGTCAAGTCCAGCTGAGGAGAAAATTTCATTAATATTTTTCATTATCTATGGGATTATGAATATTAATGCAAGGCATTTCTGCTTCTTATGAGACCCTTCTCTTTTGTGCTGGTAGAAATGGTGTAGTCTGAGCATTTTGTTTCTTACTTTATTTCTTTTGTCAAATTAGATATATATGGGTCTATTATAATTGTCATTGAATTTGCAATTCAGATCAGAAGGAAAATTCTTGTTTATCGACCTTATATTGAAATCTGTGTATTCCCTCTCTCCTTTTTTTTAAGTTATATTTCAGACTTATTACTTATCAAATTTTCAGTTTTCGATTATATTATGTATCTTGCAAGTAAAATTATGTTTACAAAGTAAAGCTTTATGTATTAGTTTATTTATTCTTTGTCATTGTTTTCCCCCGTCCTTGGATAATGAATCGGATCTCTCACACTTTTCCTATTCGTTGCCGATTTGCTAGATGAGTGCTTTTAACCCGATAATGACCTTAGCATACCTCAGGGACTTTTAAAATTTTTGCTGGAATCGAACTATTCGGGGATTAAGTACGTAGACTCTCCTAGCACCTCCCTCGAAATTCTACGTGTTATCCCGAGCTGGATTCTATTCGGTCAACGTCCCCTTGAGTGAAATCACGTGTTAGTATGATATACCCACGCGTTATGAACGAGTGTGGTACGAGGCTGCACAGATAATTCCGAGATAACCGAGTCTACAATGATATACATACGACGTTATATACTTTTGGTAACAACTCGTTCCATACTACTGATAACTCGTTCTCAAGTCAGTTAAGATCATATTAAACTTGTTATTTTCTCGTATTAGCTCGTGTTAATTGTAGCAATTCTTAAAAACATCTTAATAAAATCCTTTTGGGCATGAACAATCAGATTTCCACAGAGTTCTACATCGTTTGACGAAATTGGAACGCTAAATGCCTTGGTTTGCATTGGCCCCAAAGTCGGAGAAGTGCAAAAATTGGTGAATGGATTGCTGTTAATAGATATATTTATTTTTTAATATGTTTTGCTTTAAAAAGAGCTCACATTAGTTACATATATGCAGAAACAGAAATATTTTGCTTTCAATTGTATTCTTATTCTTTAATGACTCAGCTATATCCATATTTAGAAACAAATTAGCATATAGGAAAATACAGTAGTAGTGCTACTACTACTAGTAGTAGTAGTAGTAGTAGAAATAGTCGTAGTAGCAGCAGTAGAAGCATTAGCAGCAGCAGCAATAGTAGTAGTAGTAGTAGTAGTAGTAGTAGTAGTAGTTACTCCTGCTGCTGCTGCCGCTGCCGCTGCCGCTGCTGCTGCTAAAAAAAAAAAATTAACTCGTATGGAAAACATATTTGCTTGCGAAAATAGTCATATGTGGGTGTGTTTGTGAGTTTGCTTGTGTGTGTGTGTGTGTGTGTGTGTGTGTGTGTGTGTGTGTGTGTATGTGAGTGGGTGGGTGGGTGGGTGCTTGTTTGTGTGGGTTGGTGGGAGGGTGCTTGTGTGTGTGTTTGTATGTGTGTGGGGGAGGGTGGGTGGGTGCTTGTGTGTGTGTGTATGTGGGTGCATGTGTGTGTGTGTGGATGTGTGAGTGTGTGTAGGTGCATGCGAGTGTGTGTGTGTGTTTATGCGCGCGTGCGCGCTCGCTGAAAACATTTGAAGCTTTTTCTTTCCGCGTGTTGTCTTTAGTTGTTGCAGAAAGCTCCATAAATAAATAAGGGAGCTAAGCGACCGAGAAAGTATATACAATAATTGTAATTCAACTACATCATAAAAATATGTTGTTATATGTTCCTGCCTTTGAGTTGCAGATCAGATATAGAGAGACAGAAATACTTTAGAACGAATATTTATAGTTATTATTTTTATTATTATTATTATTATTATTATTATTATTATTATTATTATTATTATTATTATTATTATTATTATTATTATTATTATTATTATTATTATTATTATGTAGAGGAAAGATAGATAGATAGATAGATAGAAAGAAATAAAGATAGATAGATAGATAGAGAGAGATAGAGAGAGAGTTGAAAGAGAATACTTAAATTTAAATTGCGTTTTTTCATAATTCAAATAATGACTAAATTTTTCAATATTCAGAATTCCTCGAAGCTCCAAGTGATGTTAAGTGGTGAGTTTTTGTGCCATTTCACATATTATTCAAATGGTATTAATAATTAATTCCCCAGATGCCTTCTATTAACTCTTTATATTAAATTTCTTGGAATTGCATCTCAAATAACGGACTCTATGCATCGAAGCTGGTGAAATATTTGCACATAATCGCACACGGATAGTAAGGTCCCACACACACAACTTGCACAAAATTCTTGCTTTGATCCTTTTTTCTTATTCTTCTTATTTTTCCTTCTTTTGTCATGCTCTATTATTCCC
>JAXCGZ010006477.1:27500-37500 GCA_037179515.1 Halocaridina rubra
TATATACAACCTGAGTACTGCAGGTGCATAGGAGTTAGATGACTCGGAAGGTTAGGCTGGGCACCCAGCCTTAATTCCCCAGCTCCATTGGTCTGTGCCCATAATTGGGACTAAAGTGACATAGCATTACAAAATAAAGGTACATATGTTACCATAGAAGCATTATCAAGCTTTGTCAAAGTCACGAAGGTTTCACTGGCACTGTCGGTGGAACACCTAGCTTTACTTTAAAAGGTTATACGAATACACGTATATATTGGGTTTACCGTAAGTTGGCAGATTTTATTTTATTTTTGTCTTATATGAAGTTTTTCAAGTTTTTCTACTCTTTAATAGATGGATTTCCTCACAGAAGATTACCCTTTTCAAAGGCCTTATATTCATTCTAACTTGAATGAAAAAATTGAGAGCTATGGCTATTTTCGATCCTTATATGATCAGTCCCCCCATCTTACTTTTAATTGTTTTTATTCATTTTCTTCCTTTTTTGTTTTTGTTTTGGTGTCTTGAATATCACTGATTTTTTTTTAAACAAGTTTATTAGTAAAAGAGATGAGGGCAATTTATTAGTAAAAGAGGTGGGTTAGTTGTGGGGGCACTTTCTTCGTGCAGCTGTCCTATAAAGCATTTATCCTTTGCAGCATTTACGTGTGAGCGGTTACCTGAGGCATTTGCATACCAGTAACACTGTTATTCCTCGTTTTTATACATGTTAAAAATTTCGTTTGGCTATCTTTTAATTACTTTTGTCCTATTTTAACGATGTTTTCTTGATCTTCAGTTCATTTATTTTCTTTATTAACAGAGCTCTGTCTTTTTTTTAATCTTATTGTTTTTAGATGATGACATTTGAAGAGGAAATCGGCTGAACTTCTCATGATACCTGTTTTACTGTGGATGGATATAGGTTAATAACTAGACTGTAATGCCAGAGAACCCTGTTTTAAACCCGGTTTACTCTGAGGCGGAATAAAATAAATTGTTAACATAGCTAAAGCGAAATCTTGGCCCCATCGATTGTGACATCTGTAATGGTAGATATTAGTTTTATCAGCAGCAACATCAGCTCAGGCATTATATTATGCACGAATATATGGTTATCCTGTAGTTTTATCTTGTATGTAATGATATGACAAAAATGATTACGCCTCTTCATGGGCAGCATAGCAGGGGACTGTTTATTACTAGCCATTCGGAGATTAGAGATTAGTTTGGCTCACAATTTCGTAGCTTGATGCTCTTCTTGATACTAACTCTTTATCGGTACGGGTTTAGAACCGAAACTGAGTTGAACTTGCTTTTTCCCCCAGTGCTTTGAATAAAAATAAAAAATTGCACAAGAAACTAAAGTTCATTTCAATTTCGCTCTCTCCATGTTCATTCTCATTAGATTTGAATGTGGTCTATTCGTGAGGTCTAATAACACGCTAGGCTTCCATTACTCATATGCATTCAGTGGAAAGACGTTTCTTCTATGATTTCATTACTGCGAATGACTCAGTTGAATGGCAGAAGGAATGAGAATACCGCTCTTTACTTATATGCATTACATGGCATAATCTGAGAGGAAAGTAATGTTTTCTGTTTTGATGACGGTAGTTACTGTCGTCCAGTCTACTATTCTTTATCTATCTAACTGTATGTTCATATGTCTGTCTGGCTGCTGTTTTAATGAAGAGGAGAGAGAGAGAGAGAGAGAGAGAGAGAGAGAGAGAGAGAGAGAGAGAGAGAGAGAGAGAGAGAGAGAGAGAGAGAGAGAGAGAGAGAGAGAGAGAGAGAGAGAGAGAGAAGAGAGAGAGAGAGAGAGATTACCAAACATATGAAATACAGTGACTCGTGTAAGTAGGTAAGGTAATGGTCTTAATTTTTCGTCATACTGAAGGTGGGAGTCCTAGGAACTAAATTTATGGGTAATTGTATTATGAGATTCGAGAGATATTCGAAGTTGAGATACCTAAAAGGAAATATGATCTTGCATGTTAGTACGTGTTTATCTCGCTTATACTTAGTTGTTATGATGTATGGTATATGGCTAGTAATTTTTTAGATTTATGACAATATATATATATATATATATATATATATATATATATATATATATATATATATATATATATATATATATATATATATATATATATATATATATATATATATATATATATATATATATATATATATATATATATATATATATATATATATATATATATATATATATATATATATATATATATATATATATATATATATATATATATATATATATATATATATATATATATATATATATATATATATATATATATATATATATATATATATATTGGTGACCTCCTGTCCTATCTTACTTATGTATGATCATCTTCTCTGAGGAACTATGGGGAATCCTTTAACGTCGCCCTTGATATCTCTAATGATTTTGACAGAGTTTGGCAGAAGGTTCTGTTGGTCAAACTCCCTGCCTATGGATTTACCCTTTCTCTCTGTTCTCTGATTTCCAGTTTTTTTTTCTGACCTTTTTATATATGTGTGTTTTTTTTTCTTTTTTTTAAGAGTGTGACAACGGGACAGGCAGAAACTGCCCTCATCAACAAAGGCCCGGGCACGAGAAAATACCAAGACGAAGGAAAAGAAAAAGGTTAAGGGCAAGGCAGAGATGAGGTAATGTCACACAAAGGAAAACGACAGACAGAAAAAACCAGTCAAAGTAAAGAGGACCCAGAGATATGGAGGACTAGGCTCTGAGATGACGATAGATCTGCTTTTTGAAGGATGAAAGGTCATAAGAATTAGGAAAGACAGAAGGAGGAAGAGAGTTCCAGAGTCTGGAGGTAGATGGGAAGAAGAAGTCGCTGCACCGACCAATCCGCGAGCTACAAATCTCCACACAGTACCTGTGAGATGAGGCCGCTTGGCGAGTGCTACGCGACCTCGGCAGTGGAGGAGGGATGCAACTCGCCAACTCATCAGAGCAGCGATGGAAGTAGTAGCAATAGAAAAGCGAAAGGGAAGATACCTTACGGCGAAGAGAGAGAGAATCCAGGTTAGAAGTAAGAGAAGGATCATTAATGAGTCTGACTGCCTTAGATTCAACCCTATCAAGAAGATAAGTAAAGGAAGAAGCACCCCAGATGTGGTTGTTGACTTTGCAACATCTAGCCCATTCCCTGTTACCTGTGGTGTTCCACAGGGCTCTGTTCATATACCTAGTCCGTTCTTTCATTTCATCAATGATCTTCTTCAGTTCCCATCTTCTTCTCTTTTTTCTCGCCTTTGCTGACGATTCTGCCTTTCATTCTTCCTCTGCCTTTTCTTTACAACCTTCATCTGCTACTCATAATCGGTCTCGTATCACTCTTTCTTCTACTCTCAACTCCGATTTGCAAAGGGTATCTGAGTGGGGCATCCAAAATTTAGTTAAGTTTAATGCCTCCAAGACACAGTTTCGGGCTATCTCTTTGTATTCTTTTCCTCCTGATAGCCCTATTGTCTTCTAAACTAACGAAATTTACCCTCTTAATTCAATCAACATATTGGGAGTCCATATTGCATCTAACTTGTCTTGGAGGAGTCACATAATCCAAATTTCTAATTCTGAATCTAAAAAATTGGGGGTTCTGTCTCGTTCTAGTCATCAATTTAACTCTTTACAGTTACTAATAATCTACAAAGGTCTTATCCGTCCCTGCTTAGCATTCTCCTCGAACATCTGGGTTGCTTATTCTAATACTTATCTCCTTGATAGAGTTGAATCTAAGGCTGTCAGACTCATTGATGACCCTTCTTTTACTTTTAATACGGATTATCTTTCTCTTCGCCGTAAGGTATCTTCACTTTTTCGTTTTTTAGCGCTACTGCTTCCATCGCTGATCTGATGACTTAGCGAGTTGCATCTCTCCCCACTGCATAGACCACGTAACACTCGCCAAGCAGCCTCATCTCACAGGTAGTGTGTGGTGATTTGTAGCTCGCGGATTGGTCGGTTCAGGGACTGCTTCTTCCCATCTACCTCTAGACTCCCGAACTCTCTTCCTCCTTCCGACTTTCCTAATCCTTATAACATATCTTCCTTTAAATAGCAGATCTATTGTCATCTCAGGGCCTAATCCTGCCATATCTCTAGGTCCTTAGTACTTTAACTATCTTTTCAGTCTGTAATCTTCCATTGTATATCATTAACTGATCTCTGCCTTGTCCGTAAACTTTTTCTTTACCTTCGTCTTAATGTTTTCTTCGTACCCTAGCCTTTACTGATGGGGGCAGTTTTCTTGCTTGTCCCGGTGTCACACTTATAATTAATATATATATATATATATATATATATATATATATATATATATATATATATATATATATATATATATATATATATATATATATATATATATATATATATATATATATATATATATGCATCAAAAAATTAAGTTAGAAGAAACAAAGAGATAGCTACTGAGCAGAGGCAGTGGCCTTAATGAATGAAACTCATCTCCTCTCTCTCTCTCTCTCTCTCTCCTCTCTCTCTCTCTCTCTCTCTCTCTCTCTCTCCTCTCTCTCTCTCTCTCTCTCTCCTCTCTCTCTCTCTCTCTCTCTCTCTCTCTCTCTCTCTCTCTCTCTCTCTCTCTCTCTCTCTCTCTCTCTCTCTCTCTCTCTCTCTCTCTCTCTCTCTCTCTCTCTCTCTCCCATTATTTCTTTTTTTCTGTCTCTTTCTCTCTCTCTTATACACACACACATCTCCTCTCAAACGACCTCATTAGAAACAATTTTGAGCTCCTGAGACCGGAGGCATCATCAGGAGAAATAGCCCAGAAAATTAGTATTATTTTTCATCGTTGTCTTCACATTAAAGCTCCTCACACTATGTGGCGCATTGCTTATTCTCAAAATCTTGCATTACAGTAGCATGTCAGTAGGTGCATTTTGAATTCTCTTCATAGAACAAGATTTTATTCAATCGGTCATTATTATTATGAAAAAAAAATCTTTGTATTATTTACAGTAGCAGTGAGTGTGACACCGGAACAGGCAAGAAAATTACCCTCAAAAGGCCCAGGCATGATGAAAACATTAAGAGCAAGAAAAGTAGAAGGTTAAAGACAAGGTAGATATAAGGAAATCATGCGCAATATGTAAAGGACAGGCTGAAAGAATAGTCGAAGTATTGAGGACCTAGAGATATGGCAAGATTAGGCCTTAAGAAGACGATAGAGCCACGTTTTGAAGGAAGAAAGGCTATAAAAATTAGGAAAGATAGATGGAGGAAGAGAGCAAGCTACAAATCACCACACAGTATTGTGAGACAAGGCCGCTTGGCCAGTGCTACCCGGCCTTGGCAGCAAGCAACGATGGAAGTAGTAGCAATACAAAATAAAAATGGATGACACCTCACGGCGAAAAGAAATAGAATCCAGATTAAAAGTAAGAGAAGGGTTATTGATGAGTCTATTTACCTTTGATTCAACCCTAACAACGAGATAAGTGTAAGTAGAAGCACTCCATATGTGCGAGCAGTATTCTAAGCTGTGCAGGAAAAATCTTTATAAATTTTAAGTAACTGGAAAGAGGAACGCTAATGACAAGAACGGAACAGAACCCCCAGTTCTTTGGATGCAGATTCAGAAATTTGGAGTATGTGACTCCTCCTAGACACGTCAGATGTTGTTTGGATTCCTAATGTATAAATAGAATTAAGAGGGTAAATTTAGTTAGTTTCGAAGACAATGGGGCTAACAGTAGGATAAGAAGATAAAGAGAAAGCCAGAAATTGTGTCATGGAGGCCCTAAATTTAAATAAGTTTTGGGTGCCCCACTCTGATATCCTCTGCAAATCGGAGTTGAAAGTAGAAGGAAAAGTGCCACAAGATTGATTATAAGTAGCAGATGAAGATTGTGAAGAAAAGGCAGAGGAAAAGTGAAGAGTAGAATTGTTTGCAAAGAGAGGAGGATAGGGATTGAAGAAGATCGTTGATACAGAGAAGGAAAAGAGTAAGTGAAAGAATAGAGTTCTGTGGAACATTACTAGTAACAGGGAATGAATTAAATGTTGCACCGTCAACAATCACGGATATAAAACGGCCAAAAAGAAAACTGGAAACCAGAGAACACAGAAAAGGGGCAAAGATTTAAGCAGGAAGTTTTGCTAATAGAACCTTGTGCCAGACTCTGTCAAAAGCAATAGAGATATCAAGGGCGACGACAAAGGATTTCCCATAGTTTCTCAGAGAAAATGACCATACATAAGATGAGATTGGAGGTCACCAGTGGATCTTGCCTTGCTGAAGCTGCACTGGTGATCGGAGATTAGCGAGTTAGGTTTGAGACATTTCAAAAAGTTAAAATTAAGCAAAGTATCGAATTCTTTAGGGATACCAGATGTTTGGACAATAGATTAGTTGGTTTAAGCCTTAAGAAATAGACTGAGCTAGAGTATGCCTCTAAGATGAAGGCAAGATACAGCTTGAAACAATGAGGTGAAAAAGACGGCAAACTACGGGAGCCACTTTATCTGTAAACTCCTTAAGGAACCTTGCAGGGATACCATCGGGTTCGGATGCCTTGTTTGTCTTTAGAGAGTTAAGAACCTTATGGACGTTGCGTGAAGAAAGAAAGAGAGAGGGCATAATGTTAGAGAGGGGTAAAATGCAAGCAATAGGTGCGCTGGAATCGCTTCCGGAAAAGTTGGCGGAAAAAATGAGAGCCAAAGAAAGTAAAGTGGCACTGCGAGTGGGAGATCAAGCTATAGAACCATCAGAACGAATGGGAGGTGGAAGATTTGAGTTACAGAAGGTTTTGGATAGCATTTTGGCTAAGGATCAGAAACATTTATCAGTGGGAGAGAAGCTAAGGCCATCCACTCTCCTTTTTAAAAATGAAGTTTTAGACCTTTGAATGTGACTTGTGCTACGAATCCTAGTTTTAAGCTGAATGTTGAAGATTCCTTGTTTGGTTGGCATTATTTAAAATTCTACATATTGATCATATTATCATATAACTATAGAAAGAGATTTGTCCAGCATTAAAGCACCATTTAAAAGAATAGATATTTGAAATAGCATGTTATCCAGCATCTAAATAAAGAGGCTGTATGATTAATCTATGCACACTCTGCAAGCTAATCCAGGGTGAGCCAAAAGTCACAGTTTTCATTGTTTTTTCCATGACTCTTTGTGAGGTATTTCTCTTCTTTAGGTATTTACTTCCCTTGGTACTGATCGTCAGGAAGAGCCTTAGAGAGCTAATCCTTCACTCAGAAGGTGACTATTGGTTCATCCTGTATATATGTGCTACCTTGGTCTGCCTTCACATTATGCCTTGCCAAATTACTGAACTTATTCACCAACTTTTTTATGTATTCTTGCGCGTCGCAGTTGTTCTAGAAGAGAGTAGCATTATAACTTAAAAGGAAAGAAATTAATGCAATATAATTACTTTTTCTTTCTGTTTATTTATTTTTTCTTAGGTTTCTATCAGATTGTGTATATTTAGAGAATGTAGATTCACTCAGTTATATTTATATTTCTTAATTATTCTTTCACGCTATTTTTTTGACCGTCCCATATGTCTTTTCCCAATTGTAGAAATTTCTTTTTCATAATAAGAAAAGTAGTAAAATATATATATATATATATATATATATATATATATATATATATATATATATATATATATATATATATATATATATATATATATATATATATATATATTTGAGAGTGGCGAGAGACTGTTAGATATGTGTGTGGAGCAAGAGTTGGTGATAGGTAATAGTTTTTTCAAGAAGTTAATAAATAAGTATACATAAATGAGAGTGGCAAATGGAAGAGTGAAATAAAGAGAATTAATGAATTTTGTGTTGGTAGCAAAGAGCATGATTGGTAGAGTGAAAGATGTGCATGCATTAGGGGTGTGGCTGCTGGGATGTCTGATCATTTTTTGGTTGAAGCAAAAGTGGTAGTAGCAAAAGAGTGGGGAAATAGAGTGGGGGGGGATGTAGAAGGGAAATAGTGAAGGTGGAAGAGTGAAAAAGCCAGAGAAGAGACATGAATATCAGGACAGGTTGAAAGTGGCATATTACAGGGTGAAAGAAAAGAGAAGTTGGGGAGTTAGAGGAGGAATGGGGGTTGGTGAAAGAAGGTTTTGTGGGAAATGCAAGTGATGTGTGTGGAAAGAGGTTTGTTGGAGGTGGCATGAAGAGGGGCAGCGAGTGGTGGAATGAAGGGGTGAAAATGAAGGTGGAAGAGAAAAAGAGGGCTTTTGAGGAATGGCTTCAGTGTAAAAGTAGGGACAAATATGAAAGATATAGGGAGAAAAATGTGGAAACCAAGCTGAAGGTAGAGGAAGAGAAGAGGTTGGCAAATGTTAGTAGGTCATATGAGGAGAAGAAAAAGAAGTTTTGGAAAGAAGTGAAGAGAGTAAGGAAGGTTTGATCGAGGATGGAAGAGACATTGAAAGATGTAAATGGACAGATGTTAAGAGGGAACAATGCAAGGAAAAGATGGGCAGAATATTTTGAGTGCTTGCTGAATGTTGAGGAAGATAGAGAGGCAGCTATAGTGGCAGTGGGGGGTGTTCAAGTGCCAGTAATGGGAGATGAAAATGAGAGAGAGATTACAAGAGAGGAGGTGAAAAGGGCATTGTAAGATATGAAAGCAGGTAAAGCACCTGGAATGGATGTTGTGAGAGCAGAGATGTTGAAAGAAGGGGGTTGACTGCATTGGAATGATTAGTGAGAGTGTTTAATATATGGTTTATGTTGTCAATGGTGCCTGTGGAATGGGTGATTGCTTGTATAGTGCCCCTATACAAAGGTAAGGGAGATATGTATGAATGCAGTAATTTTAGGGGTATAAGTTTGTTGAGTGTGGTAGGAAAAGTGTATGGTAGGATACTGGTTAATAGGATTAGGGATAAGACAGAAAATGTGATCGCGGAAGTGCAGAGTGGTTTTAGGAGAGGTAGAGGTTCTATAGATCAGGTTTTTATAGTTAGGCAGTTTTGTGAGAAATATTTAGCAAAGGGTAAGGATGTGTATTTTGCAGTTTTGGATCTGGAGAAAGAGTATGATAGAGTTAATAGAGAGGCAATGTGGAATGTTTTGAGATTATATGGAATTAATGGTAAATTGTTGCATGCAGTGAAAGGTTTGTATGAAGGGAGTAGAGCTTGTGTTAGGGTAGGGAATGAAGTGAGTTAGTTGTTTCCAGTGAGTGTGGGACTGAGACAGGGATATGTGATGTCACCGTGGCTGTTCAATTTGTATATTGATGGAGTTGTAAGACAGGTGAATGAGCGAGTGCGTGGTCGAGGTTTGAGAATGGTAAATGGGGATGATAACGAATGGGAGCTGAATCAGTTGTTGTTTGCAGATGATACTGTGGTGGTGGCAGATTCAGAGGAAAAGCTGTGTCAGTTAGTGTCAGAATTTGGAAGGGTGTGTGACAGAAGGAAGTTGCGAGTGAATGTGGGAAAGAGTAAGGTTATGAGGTGTAAAAGAAATGAAGATGGTGCTGGATTGAATGTAATGTTGAATGGAGAGACACTTGAGGAGGTTAATCAGTTTAAGTATTTAGGCTCGGTTATAGCTGCAAATGGTGGAGTGGAAGCAGATGTGTGTCACAGAGTGAATGAAGGATGTAAAGTGTTGGGTGCATTGAAAGGAGTGATGAAGAATAGAGGGTTGAAAATGAATGTTAAGAAAGTTTTGTATGAGAAAGTGGTTGTGCCAACTGTGATGTATGGATCAGAGTTATGGGGTATGAAAGTAAGTGAGAGACAGAAATTAAATATGTTTGAGATGAAATGCCTGAGGAGTATGTTTGGTGTATCTCGGTTGGATGGGGTTAGGAATGAAGTGGTGAGAGCAAGAACGGGTATGAGGAGAGAAATTGCAGCCAGAGTAGATATGAATGTTCTGAGATGGTTTGGACATGTGGAAAGGATGGATAATGAAAGACTGCTGAAAGAGGTGATGAATGCGAGAGTTGATGGGAGAAATGCT
>JAXCGZ010006478.1:0-10000 GCA_037179515.1 Halocaridina rubra
AAACGCACTTCAGTCATCTTTACTCATTTAGATATTGTGGTATTGGAAAAAAAAAAAAAAACTAATATTAATTAACATGAATATTGCATTAAAAAAAAAAACTTTCGGCTACGCCGGTGCTATACACGGTTAGGGAAGCTAAGAATGGCATTAGATTTTGCTAGGTAAACTGCTTCCAAGTATCAGATTTCGATGGGAAATAAAAAAAAAATTCTCTATACCAAATGTTGATCAGAAAATGTCTGATTTACATACTTGAAGGCCTGAGGTAAATGATGTACGAAATTCCATATTTAGTTTACGAATCGCAGGATCGAAAAGAAATGATTCCTACAATAAATATAGAATGTATATTTAATCATAGTACATATGTAGTCTCGTTTTCATGACATGTGTTGTCTTAACAATCCTCGAATAAGGAAGGATCTAACATAGAGATAGGGGCACCATTGGAACAAGTGGGTTCGTACGCCAACTGGTTCATCAGAGTTCCATTCAGCACCAACCAGGCGATGGTACAGTCACACTTGAGAGGATTATCTGTTAGAAACAATACTTAAAATCAGTCACTGCGACACGAATTCAAGGACTTTGAAGCATATATGCCAAGTGTTTCAATATTCATATACTGTATATGAAAAGGACATTGTCAGTTTTAATGCACACCAAATTATTGCAAAAATCAGGCAACGGTTCTGGACCAAAAATCTAAAATGGTTAATGCTTTTCGAGATTTTTCAAACGATATCGCATCACTAGTGACACATTATTATATACAAAATGAAATTATGTAAAACAACACAAAAACACATACCAGTGATGTCTAACCTGGCTCCCCCTTCCAACAAGGGTCTCCACGTTGCCTCATCGAACACATCAACCAAGTTGTTCCACATGGACACGTAGTCCTTAACACCTACGATAGATGTTTACATAAGCAAAAAATGGTTGAAAAATAATAAGTTTATTATTATCATTTTATTGTCATTATTATTCAAATTATAATATAGAAAGTAACTCCATTTTTCAACAAAAGACATCATCCATTACTGTTCTGTAGTTTAACTACTTGTATCCTGTTTCTGATATGAAATTACAAATGATAAACATTTGAAAAAGAATATTGCAGTTTGCTGTACAATACTCGAGAAGTTATAAAGAAACAAGCCAACTCAACTCACCTGTGAAAGAGTTGGCAGAGAGACCACTGCTGACAATCTGATTGTGATCCGCAATAATGTAACTATCATCACCATGCATTGTCAAACCCTCGATTCTGCTAATTTGATTGTAAGAAATGTCAATATCGCGTAATTTCGTGGTGCCTTCAAACGTCTCTGTGGGGGTTATATTGAGAAAGCTTCGTTCAATATTGCTGCTAATGATTTATCGCGATATTTTCAACATTTAATGATTCATTCACTCTTTTTAATTTTAAGTGCATTTTAGAACGTACTGTAATTATCAACTTAACCTTATACTGATTAAACTTACACAGAGTCGGCAGAAATACCTCCCACAATTTAAAGGTCAACAAAAGGAAAAAGAAATAACATTTATTAAAAATACCTCATATATATTAAATTTTCGCCTATGTGTTTGCTACTGAAATTATACAAGTCCCAGTGATGTCTTCATTTAGCTAATAACTTACCTTTTTTTTCTAATAGAACAGTCAGAAGAATTCTACACATTGATCTGGAGTTCCATCCATACAATTAATAAATGATAAGAAACTGCATGAACGCTACTGGGTAGTTCGCTTGTCATGCTGTGACGATAGCCTTCAAAATGTCCCTGCAAATGCTGTTCTTCTCACAAGTGTGTAGACTTCTTTTGACTGTTCGATCAGAAAAAAAATGGTAAGTCACTGGCTAAATGATGACATCATTGGCACTTGCATAAGTTCATTAGCAACACATAGGTGAAAGTTTAAAATGTGGGATGTACTTTAATAAATGCTGTGTCTTTTTCCTTTTGTTATCCTTTTAAAATGTGGGAGGTAATTCTTCCGCAATATATATATATATATATATATATATATATATATATATATATATATTATATATATATATATATATATATATATATATATATATATATATATATATGGCTGAATATAGACAGACAATATTATTCATCAACTTACCAAACGGTATTTCAGTGAGACCCGCACGGTAAATGAAAAGAATTTCCAGACTAGGCAGGTCTGAGAGGGCACCGTCTGGAATTGCTCCGAAGTCATGCCCGTGAAGATCGAGAAATTCTAAGGTTGGTGAAGAGATGTGAGGGAAAGTTTCAAATAAATTACCTCCGAGTCTTAGTTGAAGCAAAGAGGTGTATTGCGGGATTTCATCGAAGGGATATACCGTGAGCTTGTTGGTTCTGAAGTCCATTTTCTTAAGGGTACTAACACTGCCCAGACAAGCTCCAGCATCAACACTCTCTAGTCCACCAGCCTGGATATGAATCTCGGTGAAGATTTTGTCTGCTAATGTTGTAGTTTTCAGTGTCTTGAGGTTCATGTTATATTGGATCATAAGAGAGAAAACTTCATTGCTTGGGAACTCTTTGGCCATTATAGATGCTAGTTCCTCTTCGCCAGTAACGTCAGAGCAATCTAGTTTCACGTGGTTGTTTTCATCGACATTGCAGGAGCATGGAAGGATATCCTCGGCTGCGGGACATTCTTGAGCCTGGCTTGGAACAACAAGCACCAAAAAGACACTTAGAAGAGCTATACCTTTTGACGCCATTATGAACATTCTCTCTGGCGGCTATTTCACAGCTGTCACTGATAACGCCTCATTACCCCTATATATGGTTTAGTGTTCATGCGTCTTACATAAACCCATGTGTTAATTTACGGCGGTGTCGTGTGCAAAAGTATGTACTGTATTCAATACAAAAGAGAAACAATACACCAAGGTTTTTCTCTACTGCCACTGTCACGATCTTCATGACAATTAAAAAATATTTGTAAAGCTAACGCGCGAAATCATAAGAACCTAACAAAGTCATTTTGCGCTTGGTTTAATGAGAAGCAAAACTTAACGAACAAACGTATTTAGTTTGGTAGTGCAACGATGGAAAGCGAAATGTTATGGTCCAGTTGCAACATACACAAGGCCACCCACAAAAAAAAATAAAAAATAAATAAATAAAGTATTGTGGGAATATTAGCAAATGGAGGAAAGGGTCAGTGGGGTTGTTGACCCCAGCAGAAAAGAAAAAAAAAAGAGAGAAGTAACTGTCGAAAGCAGACTCAAGTGCTATGACACTTTAAAATATTTTCCTCTAGTTATAAGCAAAAAAGTAAATTTTATTTGCGTAATATGACTTTCAGACTAATATAATTTGCCTAATAAGACCATATTTCAGTAAAGCTACATATCGCCGATTAGACCAAAACACAAAGTCTGTTCCAGCTCAAATTAAGAAAGTTAAGGGATTTGTGTCAATGGGAAACACTGAAGAACATCTTACCAAGCAATGCGATGTTATAAGAATTGGTGTGGCGTTATTTTTACACATATGTTCGAATACATATACCGTGCTTGGCTCTTGATAGGAATATACATAATACAAGATTTGAGATTATAGTCAAGAGATAATGTATACAGAAAATTATTCTAAACACTATTTAATAAGATCATTCCACACCTAGAAAGTTAAAAAGAAACAACAGATGCTAAAATTGTTCACCCTCCATTGGGCATCACTAAGAGCTTTAACACTCCTGATGAGGCCCGGTGGAGGGTGAAAATTTTGAGCATCTGTTGTTTCTTTTTTGCCTTCCTAGGTGTGGACTGATATTTGTTTAATTGTCTTCGCGTCATGAAAACAATATATCAACACACTTTAATGAACATCCATTCTGTAGCTCAGTAAACATTACGCACTTGACTCCAAAAAGGTCCCAAGTCAGCTTTCCAGACTTCAGTTCCTCTTAGCCATATCCACTAAGGTATAACAAGGAAAGGATATTGGTGTCTCATGTGCTAGACTTCTATCACCTTAGCATGCTCGACGAGTACACCTTTGGATGTGAGAGGTTAAAAAGTGAAGAAGTCCCGGTGCATGCCTCACAAACTCTAATTTCAGTTAGGTCAAAAGTGCTTGTTCCGCAGCTGTAGTATGTATGTAAATAAACAAATAAATATACAGAATAATCACTTAAATAATAAATAAATGGATAAAACTACGAATGAAGTCTGTTTGGTCGGGGTAAACTGATTGCATACAGATACCTACCAGTGAAAACATGTAAGCATACAAGCATAAATTTAAATATGATAATAGATACATATAACATACACAAATACCCGATATGCAGATATGCGTCAATCATATACTGAAACCTTCAGAAAACCACATAAGAAAACCAATACACATAGCAATAAATATAAAAATCTATACATCGAATAGATTACACTATGCTGCCCGTGGGAGCATTACCTTTTATATTAATGAGTCACAGATAATTACTCCAGAGACATGGATGTATTAATCTCTTTCTCTCTGTCCTCCTTCTCCATCTTCTTAATGGGTCTCTCTCTTAATCATACTTACTATTTCCACTAAATTCTTTTCACCTCCATCTCTTTCTCTTCTCACCCATCTATATATATATATTTCTGCTATAGCTACACTCGCGATCTCTTTCTTCTTATTCGCACCCCCTTATGGGTCTCTCACGTACTCTCTTACTCGTAATTACTATTTCCACTATCTACTCCTTCTCCTCCATCTCTTCCTCTTCCTGTCAATCTATTTCTATATCTGCTTTATTCGCACCGCAATATCTTCTTCTTAATGTGTGTCTCCCTCTTACTACAATTAAAAAAAAATCTCTTTTCTCTCTGTACAAAACAAGTCAACTTTTGCTTTCGAAGGTAGTGGAACTCTTTCCCCAATACAGTGGTAAACACATCATAAAAAAACGAGTAAAAAAAGATATAATTACAAACATAATCATTCTTAGCGCAAGTGTCCTGAATATCTCAATGAATGAAATAAATGGTGAACTTGACAAACTCTTTCAACCTCAAACTTCGGTTGTAAAATCCATAGAGTCTAAAAAACACACGACCTAGGAGACCTACATCGAATGATAGAAAGTCTTGCAGATAAGGTGAAAATTTTGGAAGCAGATGCTGAAAAGGTGAAAGCCTTACAACACAAGGTGGGTTTACTAGAATCTGACATTGTCCTACTTAAAAGAGATAATTCTAGGTTGAAACTGCTATTAGAAACATCTCCACCTCTCAGTTCAGTGCTGTCACCTAATAGTGATGATGTCCCTTCTATCAACAACCCTCAGGTTCGGCAAGCTAGGTTTTCTGTCTCTACTCACAATTTCTTCAGTGCATTGAGTGATGAATGTGACAGTGGTAGTGAAGAAGAAGTAGATCCAGATAAAAGTGATAGCCATCAAGACAACCTGAATACACCATCTAGCATAAATAATCAAATCAGTAACAGGTTACAAAATAGTGATCAAACAACAACGTCCTTTCCCACTACTCCTAACAACGCAACAACAGGCACTAACCAGAACAAGATTCTTCCCAGCACAAACAACCAACCTGGTAAAGAGTTGCAAAACAGCGAAGAAGATATAGAGTCAATCTCCACTACTCCTAACAACACAGCAACTGTCACTAACCAGGACACCCAAATTATATCTTCCAGCACAAATAACCAACCCAGCAATAGACTGCGAAACAATGAAGAAAACAGAAAAGACAAAATAGCAGCAATCTCTACTCTAAACATTCCATCGAAGTCCTCTCCCCCACAGCCACAGTTGCCAAATAATGCAAGTGCAAGGGTTACAGCTCAAATATATATTCGCATTCCTGGCAACCCCTTTGAGAGAGAGATACGTAATACACTGACAAATCAAGGCATTCCTTCTGAAGAAGTCTTGATTAAGGAGCTTTATCGCACACCAAACTGGGTTTCCTTCGCAATAACGATATCGAAAGGATTTGAATATGTGCCTTACAAACTGAATCAATGGCCTACAGGCACAAGTGTCCAGCCATTTCGTGGGAGCAAACAATGGTCATACCAAAATAAACAGCAAAGAGCAAATGGAACAATCCCCTATATGCGAGACTACAGAAAGAGACACGATACAAACCTCTCTTATCGCCGTCCAAGCACAAGAGACTTCTCCTGGAGTGATGGCTCTTACAACCCTAGACACTCACCTAGGCATACAAACTTTGGGAAGGCCCGATCATACCACGGCACGTACTCAAACCAGCATTACACATCCAACGGCAGGTACAGACACCAGGATCCATGGGCTAACCCCAGAACACACTACAATGATGAATTCCCAGCAGAATCATACAGTCGAAACTACAACTATGACTATGGATACCACCCAATGAAACATGGTAATACCTCGTCTCCTGCTGTTGCTGTTACTGCTGTCGATGTGAAAGTTACTTGTAAATATAATGATAGATTATCTGTCGTACATATAAATGCACAATCCCTGTTATCCCATATACTAGAAATTGAACATAAGCTTGTACAAGAAAATATTGATGTTCTTTGCATTAGCGAATCATGGCTGTATCCGTCAATTAATAATGCATTTATTAATATTCCTTCATATAATATTTATCGCTATGACAGTGGTAGAGGTGGAGGTGTATGTTTATATGTTAAAAATTATTTGAAGGCCACTGAACTAAATCTTGAAACTGAGAAGCACGAAGGAGTGGAAGATAAATGGATCTCTGTCCAACATAAAAAGTTTCCTTCTATTATCATAGGCTGCGTGTACCGCCACCCCAAAGCCTCGGTAACCTCCTTTAGCTATATTTTGGACGTTTTTAAGGAGATAATTTTAAAAAACAAACCAGTTTTTATATATGGCGATTTTAATGATGATCAACTAAAAAGAGAAAATAAAATGAGTAGACTTATTAAGAATTTAAATCTAGAACAGATTATAAATAAACCAACTAGAATCACTCCCACTTCAGTTTCCCAAATCGATCTAGTAATAACAAACTCCAAACATATGATAACTAAGTGTGACGTAATGCCAAGCCCTATAGCAGACCACGAGGAAATTGTAACGTCCCTAAATATTCGCAAACCAAAGAGACAACCAATCTTTAAAACATTCAGATGCTTAAGAAATTATTCACAAGAATTACTTTGTAGTTTACTTATGAATGAAGTACATAAATTAAATGAAATTCTATATACCGATAATATAAATAAACAAGTAAGAATTTTAACCAGTGTCTTATCATCATGTATAGATCGATGTGCACCACTCGTGACAAGAGAAATATTTCGTCCCCCGCTCCTTGGATAACAGATGACATAAAAAACATTATGAAAGAAAGAGACAAACTACAAAATGAAGTAAAACTACAAAGAGATAATATCCCTTTAAGAGAAAAGTTTACAGAGCATAAGAAACAAGTAAAATCATTATTAAGTAACAGTAAGAAACAGTATTACAAAAATGAATTTCAAAACGCTAAAGGCAATATCTCTGATACATGGAAAATTGCTAAAACCATGCTTTCCAATAACTGTAATAAAAGTAGTAACATATCAATTATACCCGATGAGGTAGATGTAAGTGCTAAAGCAGAAGAGTTCAATAATTTTTTCGCTGAAGTGGGGAAAAAAAACCTTTGAAAAAACAAAAAAAGAAATAATAAATGAAATCAATAATAGTAATGGTGGTAATAATAATGATGATGGTAGTAGTAATAATAATAGAAATGTTGATAATGGTGTAAATAATAATGATGGTGGTAGTAATGGTAATGATAATAGTGATGATGGTAGCAATAATAATAATAATGTAAATTTGGAAGAACATAGTGCATTCAATAGAAGTACTGATGTCTTTAACCCTACTACAGTAGATTGTAATACAGTAATCTTAGTAATAAAAAATCTGAAAGACTCTAATGCATATGGATCAGATGGAATTTGTTTTCGTTTTATTAGAGATTCATTATTTGTAATAGCTTATTATCTGACGGTAATAATCAATACTTCCATAGTTACCAATATCTACCCAGATTTATGGAAAAATCCCCATGTAATTCCTGGTTTTAAAAATGGAAATCCTGACGACGTCTCTAACTATAGACCAATCTCTTTACTACCAATTTTATCAAAGATACTTGAAAAGATTGTTGCAAATCAGTTAAGTGAGTTTCTTGAAAAAAATAAACTTATTGCAAAAAGTCAACACGGTTTCAGGCCAAAATTATCAACTGAAACTGCCTTATTGAAAATATCAGATGAAATATGACAAAAATATAGATAATAAGAAAATATCATTGCTACTACTACTCGATCTTTCTAAAGCTTTTGATAGTGTAAACCATAGTATATTATTAGAAAAATGCAAAAAAATGAACATTGACCCAAGCTGGTTCGAGAACTATTTAAAAAACCGCTACCAGTCAGTCAGAATAAAAGATACAGTTTCAAGTCGCAAGAAGGTATTGTTTGGGGTCCCTCAGGGATCGATCCTAGGACCTATACTTTTTCTAATATATGTAAACGATCTAGTAAAATATTTACCTAACTGTTATGTCATTCAATATGCTGACGATACTCAAATCTTAATTGAAGGAGAAATTAATGATTTAGAAAATATTATTCGTAGAGCAGAAGAAATTTTGTATATGGCTAAACGTTACTTTCTAAAAAATGGTCTGTTACTTAATGAAACTAAAACCCAATCTATTCTTATCGGATCCAGACAATTATTATCAGAAGTTGATGACAATCTTCATATAAATTTTAACGGTAATATCATTAAGCCAATGAACTCGGTAAAGAACCTAGGTGTCTATTTTGACCGTTACATGAATTTTGAAATGCATATAGATGAAATTTATAAAAAAGTAATGGGTACTCTAATATATCTAAATAGGGTAAAAGACTCATTTGAAACATCAACTCGTATAATAATTGTCCAGTCCTTAGCTATGAGTTTAATTAATTACTGTCTCAAAGTTTGGGGATGTACAAATAAGACTCAATTACAAAGAATACAAAAGTTACAAAACTTTGCAGCACGAGTGGCTGTTGGCAATGTAAGAAAATACGAGCACATCTCTCCTGTTTTAAAAGATCTAGAATGGATAAAGATTAGAGATAAATATGTTTTTGATATATGTACCTTTGTTTTTAATATACTAAGAAACAATATTCCTGATTGCTTGTATAATTTTTCTACAGTAAGCTCAGTTACCGGGTTAACTACCCGTCAAGGGGAAGATTTATTAGTACGAAGGTCTAAAACTGATATTGGCTCAAGAGATATAAACATTCGTGGACCTCATTTATATAATCAGCTTCCCAGAGAATTAAAAATGCTGGTTCAGTGTATACTTTTAAATATAATCTTAAGAAGTTACTCTTAAAGGAAGATTTTACTTGTAAATTTTAATTGTACACCCATATTTGAATACCCAATGTATGTTGGAAATAAAGCATTATTATTATTATTATTATTATTCATTTCCTTGTCTTCTAAGCATCCTGGCATCATATTTTTATCTCCATATTCCTCCTTCTCACCATTCTCTTCCTTTCATTTTTTTTTTACCTTCCTTCTTCCTCCTCCATCCCCCCAGGCCCAGCAGCAACTTCCGGGAAATGTTTCCTTAGTAAATACTAATCTTCATTTAATTAGGTTCGCCAGTGAGAATGGAAGTCACTGAGGCGTTTATTGGAGCTTACAATATCAGAGCTCTCGCAGAGATAGCTTCTCCGAGGCGTTTATTCGAGTTTACACTATCACCGCTCTCTACTAGATAGCTACCCAAAAGCATTAACTGGAGCTTACATCATCAGAGATTTCATATATAGATGGCTAACTTAGACGCTTACTGGAGATTATATCATCAGAGACTTTATATAGATAGCTAACTTGGGAATTTACTGGAGCTTACATCATCAGAGACTTCATATGGATAACTAACTGAGGCGT
>JAXCGZ010006478.1:15000-32500 GCA_037179515.1 Halocaridina rubra
GGCATACTCATGTTATTTATACAGAATATACTAAACTTATTGACTGTTGCTGTACCATCGATTTCATGCTGTTTAAGTATTGAGTGCATTTTTGCATCATCAGTAAACCATGCACCTAAGTACAGATACTTTTTACAATAATCTATTTCTATGATGTTTATCACTATTGATTCTTTATCTCTGTGTTTTCCACTAACAACAAAATACTTTGTCTTCTTTTCATTAATCACCATACCATAAGCATTACAATAATCTAATAGAGCCTCAAGTTTTGATATGCACTTTTCACGAGATGTACTTACAATCACCGTGTCATCCATCATTAAAAGAGTATGTAAATTTCCCCAAAAACCATCAATTCTCACTCTTTCTTTAATCATTCTCACCATTTTATCCATATAAATGACAAACAAAATGCAGCTATAGATGTTGTTATTATAGCAGATTTTAACACACTTTTCGTACATGAATAAATATTTTGGATAGCTGACAACATAACCCTTCCACATCCCACCGACTTGAGACACTCGATTAATTCATATTTTGGTACCCTGTCGTACGCTTTACTAAAATCCACAAAAACTATATACAATCTTTGCTTCTTGCAAGCAGCATAATCCATCAGTAACCTTAAAGCCAAAATCTGCTCTATACACCCTCTACCTTTCTGAGCTCCGGCCTGACACTTATCTATATTAAACCATAAACTTAACCGTCTCATCAAAAGCATATCATAGATTTTTGCCAAGGTGTTCATTATACTTATGCCCCGATAGTTTCCGCAATCTCTTCTATCCCCAGATTTAAATAGAGTGATCAATTTATTGTGGCACCAAGCAAATGGATTAAGGACATTTAAGAAAAGGAAATTAAAAATTGTGAGGAAAAAGGATAACCATGTCTGTGGTAACATCGTAAATAAACCAGGAAACATTCCAATATAACTCTTATCTTTTTTTATACTTTGCACTGCCATGTCTAACTCTTGAGCAGTAAAGGGATCATCCAATATAGGAATATTAGGACTTTCTTAAATTCATTTTGGAAAATGAAAAATAAATGTTCTTGTCGGATAACAGTTGAGAAAAGGAACGAGGTATTACAGGGTATACTGAAGCTCTTCTGTTTCAATGCTCATGTTACTAATGTGGTAACTTTACTAACATCAGCTGGGTATGGCGCCTCACTTGAAATAAAGTAGTAAATGGTCAGCCCAGAAGCATTCCTCATAAATGACAGGTATAATGACCAACAGAACATAAGCAGAGAAATGATGGGTGAATATTTATCAAGGTACGTATTAATGAAAAGAAGTCCCATCATCATAGACAAATATTCTGCTATAAACTATTTAACCAATGCGCTGCAATAGTCTTCAAATGCTGCCATATACCAAAAACCGACACATTACCCACTGATATATTAGAATAGCCGCCAAAACAGTAGCATAGGAATCTCTAAAATAAATTTACGAAATACCAACATGAAGGGCAGCAGATCCATCTAATAGTAATCACCAACTAGAAGTAGTTTTTACTTTCAGAGTAGTCTACATTCAATGAATCAATATTATATTATTCCAAAGTATTATATATTTAAATAATAAACAAAGAGCACGTAGTCTTTTGAATTTAACGAAGTGTTAAGTATTAACTGTTTAGTACTCTTCCGATAGGAGAATTAATTTTTTATTTGTTTGTCATAGGTACTTTCAAAGGCGCGACCAAAATGAGAGAGATAGGGACATTTTAAGCAATAATCTGACTTGAATTGAATGTTCCAATATGCTTGGTAAGGGTAAATATATTAACTTTCAGAGAAATCTCATAAACAGTGCTGAATTTTAACCTACATCTTTCTCAGTTACGTTCACGAATATTGCTTAATAACTTAAAAAATAATTCGTTCTCACATGAGAAACATATATTGCGCTATCTGTACAGAAAATCCTGAATTGCCATATTCTAAGAAAGAGTTTTCATTCTGCTTAACTAGCATAATTAACTATCTTGCTAATATTTCAATTTTAGTATTTAAAGTTGAAATATTTTTTATTTACTTAGGATATGTACATGACTTTTCTTCAAATTTTCTATCCGCTAGAAAGCCTTTCAATCTTTATATAACTTAGTACAATTCATGTTCATAATATAAAAGTTGTATTCTCCTCGCAAGTCCAACAAAATACAAACAAAATGAAAATACACACAATGTGCACAAAAGTTAATAAATACAAAATAGGGGAGTTTTTATATATCTACCAACACTGCGGCTTAATAATAATAGAATCCTCATACATGAACTGGCTCCCGTGCTTTACAGTCTTTTTAGCCTCAGTCTCTCAACCAGTATCTATCCTTCATCTTGAAAGCATGCTCTAGTGCAATCTGTTCCTAAGAAGGGTGACCACTCTATTCCTTCAAACTACCGACCAATTTCCCTAACCTCTTCTATCGCGAAAGTTTTCGAAACCTTGCTCAATGCTCACTTCTGAATCGTCTTGAATCCTATCGCCAGTGCGGCTTCCGCAAGACAATATTCACTGGTGACCTCATGGCCTATCTTACTTATGTATCGCCATCATCTCTGAGGAACTATGGGGAATCCTTTGTCGTTGCCCTTGATATCTAAGGCTTTAGGCATAATCTGACACAAGGTTCTGTTGGCCAAACTCACTCCCTATGTGGATACCCCTTCTCTCTTTCTCTGATTTCCAGCTTTCTTTCTGACCGTTTTATATGTGGTTGTTGACGGTGCAACACGTAGCCCATTCCCTTTTACCAGTGTGCTCTGTTCTTTCACCTACTCCGTTCCTTCTTTTCATCAACAATCTTCTTCAGTCCCCATCTTCCTCTCTTCTTCACGCCTTTCTAGACTATTCTACCCTTCAGTTTTCCTCATTCATTTCTTCTACTCTCGTTCTTCTACTCTCAACTCCGTTTTGCAGAGGGTATCTGAGTGGGGCACTCAAAATTTAGTTAAATTTAATGCCTCCAAGACACAGTTTCTGGCTATCACTTTATCTTCTCCTCCTGATAGCCCTATTGTCTTCGAAACTGACGAAATTTACCCTCTTAATTCTATTAACATAGTAATCCAGATAGACTGTAAGTTGTCTTGGAGGAATCACATAATTAAAATTTCTAAATCTGCATCCGAAAAATTGGGGGTTCTGTTCCATTTTCGTCATTATTTTAAATCTTTACAGATTCTTAAAATCTACAAAGGTCTCATCTCTCCCTGCTTAGAATGCTTCTTCCACATTAGGTGCTTCTTCTTATAATTATCTCCTTGACAGGGTTGACTCAAAGGCAGTAAGACTCATTAATGACTTCTCTTACATTTAATCTGGATTCTCTTACTCTTTGCCATAAGGTATCATCCCTTTCTCTTTTCTGTCACTACTACTTCCATCACTGCTCTGATGACTTGGCAAGTTGCATTTCTCCCCCACTGCCAGGGCTGCGTAACATTCACCCAGCTGCCTCGTCTCGCAGGAACAGTGAGGAGATTTGGAGCTCGCGAATTGGTTGGTGCAGCCACTGCTTCCCTTCTACCTCCACACTCTGGAACTCTCTTCCCCGTTTTGTCTTTCCTATTTCTTATAAACAATCTTCCTTCAAAGAGCGGATCTATCGTCATCTCAGGGCCTAATCCTGCCATATCTCTATGCCCTCAGTACTTTGATTATTCTTTAAACCTGTCCTTTTCCTTTGTGTATCATTACCTAAACTCTTCCTTGTCCTTAACCTCATTCTTTTCCTTCATATTAATGTTTTCTTCGTCCCCAGGTCTATACTGAAAAGGGCAGTTTTCTTCCCGGTCCCGGTGTCACAAAAAAAACACACACACACACACACACATATATATATATATATATATATATATATATATATATATATATATATATACACACACACATAAACACACTATCAACAAGAAGGCTAAAGAAAATCCCAAACTTTTCCACAGCTTTATCAGAGGAAAACTGAAGGTACAAGAATAGGTTTTAATGCTTAAGAGAGAGGATGGAAGCATCACTGAGACGGGTGAAGAGATCTCCAGAGAATTGAACAAGGAGTTTCTGTCAGTATTTACAGTAGAAAATACCCCTCCCCCGCAGATTGCAGAGATAAACGCTCATGGGCCGGTATTTTCATCCACAGAGGTATGCAAAGCGCTGATGGAGTTAGATGTACATAAAGCAACAGGTCCTGATGATATATCCCCTTATGTACTTAAGAAATGCGCAAATTTAAAATCAGTGGCACTGAGTATTATATTTAAAAAGTCGGAGTCAGGGAAGATTCCAAAATGCTGGATTATAAAGCAAACGTGATACTTATCTTCAAAAACAGAAGAAGGGATATGGCTCTAAACAATAGACCAGTTTCCGAGACCAACAAATTTTGCAAAATTATGGAGAAACTACTAAGGAAACACATCTCTCTTCACTTGGAATCCTTCAACTTTTTGGAAGTGAGACAACATGGCTCAGGTAGATCAACAATAACAAACTTATTAGAATTTTATGATGAGGTAAGCCGAATCTTCACAGGGAAGAGAGGGCTGGGCAGATTGTATATTCCTAGACTTCAAGAAAGCATTTGACACTGTCCCACATGGGAGACTTATTAAGAAGCTGCAAGCAATGGCAAGAATAGGTGGAAATGTCTTGGGGTTGATGAAAACGTTCTTAGAAGGAAGGGAACAGAGGGTTAGAGTAAGACACTCAGTGTCTGAATGGAGAAGAGTTAGTAGTGAAGTTCCACAAGGTTCAGATTTAGGGCCACTTTTACTCCTTGTATATGTAAATGACCTACCAGAGACTGTAAATTCATTCACGAATATGTTTGCAGATGACGCAAAGATTGTGAAAAATGTAAGAAACGAGAACAATGGTAGAGAACTTCAGGAAGATCTAAATAGTCTGCATGAGTGGTCAGAAAAGTGGCTAATGAACTTCAATACTTCAAAATGTACAAGGTAATGAAAATGGGTACAAGTGCTAGAAAGCCCAAACTTGGCTACTCGCTGGCATGAGTAGAACTTCAAGAGACAGCGAATGAGAGAGATCTGAATAAACATTCTGGCCGAGTTGTCTCCAGAAATGCACATAAATGTGCCTTCAGGCACATGGACAAGGAAATGCTCAGAAATATTCATGTAACCTATGTGAGGCCAGAACTCGAATATGCAGCCACCTTTTGGAATCCGCACTTGAAAAAGCACGTAGTTAAGCTGGAAAAAGTTCAAAGACATACGACGAAACTGGTGCCAGAAATACGCAATCTCAGTTATGATGAGAGGCTGAGGGAATTAGACCTACCATCACTCGAAGCTAGAAGATGGAGGGGGATATGGTGACGGCTTCTAAATTCCTTCATGGTCATGACAGAGTGGATAGGGATCGATATTTTGATATGGCTGGCACTAGAACTAGAGGTCATAGCTTGAAGCTTCGTAAGAAATCTTCTTTGCAGGATGTCAGGAAGTACTTTCTTAGTGTAAGTGCAGTTGATAACTGCAATTCGCTAAGCGAGGAGGTAGTTAATGCTAACTTAATCCATAGTTTCAAGGACAAGTATGATAAGTATCACTAAGTGCAAAATGGAACCGACCAGTAGACGGGAAGTTACGAGCTTGGGGTCTCTTTACCGTGAAGCACAATAACGTAATTACACATACGCACACACACACACACATATGTTGTTCATATTACAGTTTCTCCTAACTATCACTCGTGGCTTCGTTTTTCGCATTTAATTCGAATCTCAGCTATATAGGCATTAATAATAATCAAATAAACACATCACCATAATAGGAAACATGAATCATATTCTACCCCTGACTGGGACTTGAACCTAAGACACATAATTACTGTGCCAAGGCACTATCAACTACACCACTGAAGGTCTAAAAGAAAAACAAACCTTACAGCTTAACTGCTATACTAGGAATGAACACTATCAACTACACCACTGAAGGTCTAAAAGAGAGACAAACCTTACAGCTTAACTGCTATACTAGGAATGAAAGCATTCTATCTGAATGCCTTTTTGTTCATATACTAGTTTTTCCTAACCTCGTTCGTGGCTTCGTTTTTCGCATTTCATTCGAATCTCAGCTATATAGGCATCTATAAAAGTCAAATAAACATACTACCATATGTGATAACATGAATCAAATTTTACCCCTGGCCGGGACTCGAACCTAAGACACATAATTACCGTGTCAAGGCGCTATTCAACTACACCACTGAAGGTCTAAAAGAGAAACAAACCCTACAGCGTAACTGCTATACTAGGAATGAACGCATTCTATCTCAATGCCTTTTTCTTCATATTACAGTTTCTCCTAACCCCACTCGTGGCTATATATATATGAATATATATGTGCACCACTATTACCCACGAAAATCTTTTTTAGGACATCAGGGGACTCGAACTCACATTGCAAGCTACGAAGTCACGATGACTTAACCAACTTTAAAACTACCAACACTAAAGTCTGTATTTCAAGCATTTCTCCACTCGATAATTACTCAACTTGATAAAATCGTAAATGGCATTAAGTGTGTGATTACCTAATTGTGTTTACGGGAAAGAACCCAAAGCTCGTATCTTCAAGTCTCCTCATCGGTTCCATTTTATACTTAGTCATACTTATCATACCTGTCCTTAAAACTATGGATTGAGATAGCATTAACTACCTGCTCGCTTAGCCAATTCCAATTATCAACTACTCTTACACTGAAAAAGTATTTCCTTACATCCTGCAAAGAAGTTTTCTTACGAAGCTTCAAACTATGACCTCTAGTTCTAGAGCCAGCCATATCAAAATATCGATCCCTATCCACTCTATCATAACCATGAAGGAATTTAAAGACTGTCACCATATCCCCCCTCACTCTTCTAGCTTCCAGTGATGGTAAGTCTAATTCCCTCAGCCTCTCATCATAACTGAGATTGCGTATTTCTGGCACCAGTTTCGTGGCATGTCTTTGAACTTTTTCAAGCTTAGCTATGTGCTTTTTCAAGTGCGGATTCCAAAAGGGGGCTGCATTTTCGAGTTTTGGCCTCACATAGGTTACATAAATATTTCTGAACATTTCCTTGTCCATGTGCCTGAAGGCTACCCTTACATATGATTAGTATGCATATGCTGCCCTTACTATGCCATTTATATGTATTTCTGGAGACAAATCTGCCAGTATGTTTACTCCTAGATCTCTCTCATTTTCTGTCTCTTGAAGTTGTACTCCAGCCACCGAGTAGTCAAGCTTGGGCCTTCTTGCACTTGTACCCATTCTCATTACCTTACATTTTGAAGTATTGAATTTCATTAGCCACTTTTCTGACCACTCATGCAGATTATTTAGATCCTCCTGAAGTTCTCTACCATTGTTCTCGTTTTTTACTTTCTTCACAATCTTTGCATCATCTGCAAACATATTCATGAATGAATTTACAGACTCTGGTAGGTCATTTACATATACAAGGAACAAAAGTGGCCCTAAAACTGAACCCTGTGGAACTCCACTACTAACTCTTCTCCATTCAGACACTGAGTGTCTTACTCTAACCCTCAGTTCCCTTCCTTCTAAGTAAGTTTTTATCCATTCCAAAACATTTCCACCTATTCTAGCCATTGATTGCAGCTTCCTAATAAGTCTCCCATGTGGAACAGTGTCAAACGCTTTCTGGAAGTCTAGGAATATGCAATCTGCCCAGCCCTCTCTTTCCTGTAAGATTTGGCTTACCTCATCATAAAATTCTAATAAGTTTGTTACTGTTGATCTACCTTCTCTGAAGCCATGTTGCCTCACTGACAAAAAGTTGAAGGATTCCAAGTGAAGAGAGATATGTTTCCTTAGTAGTTTCTCCATAACTTTGCAAACTATGCTGGTCAAGGAAACTGGTCTATAGTTCAGAGCCGTATCCCTCCTTCCCTTTTTGAAGATAGGTATCACATTTGCTTGTTTCCAGCATCTTGGAATCTCCCCCGACTCCAGTGACTCCTTAAATATGATACTTAGTGCCACTGATATTGTGTTTGCGCATTTTTTAAGCACATGAGGGGATATGTCATCAGGACCTGTAGCTTTATGAACATCTAAATCCATCAGCACTTTGCATACCTCTGTGGCTGTAAGGTTGATGTTCTCTAATACCGGCCCTTGAGCTTCTATCACTGCAATCTGAGGGGATGGGGTATTTTCTACTGTAAATACTGACTGAAACTCCTTGTTCAATTCTTTGCAGATCTCTTCATCCGTCTCAGTGATGCTTCCATCCGCTCTCTTTAGCCTTAAAACCTGTTCTTTTACCTTCAGTTTTCCTCTGATAAAGCTGTGGAAAAGCGTGGGATTTTCTTTAGCCTTCCTGGTGATGTCCCTCTCATAGTCTCTCTTTGCCTCTCTACTTTTACTTAGGTAGTCATTTCTTGCTCTTTTGTAGGTTTGCCAGGCATTTATGTTTTTTCTCCTCCTATACCTTTTCCAGCATTTGTCTCTCCACTCCTTAGCTCTTTTACACCCATTATCGAACCATTTCTCTCTGGCATGAATTACACCTACTTTGGTGACAGGTATGCAGCAATCTACTATCTTCCAATATTTCTCACAAAAGATGTCATACATTTCTTGTACAGATTTGTTGTAAAATAAGGTTCTCCAGTCAATAACGGCAAAAAGCTCATTCATTTTGATGTAATCTCCTTTCGGATAGTTCCTCCTCATGTCCTCAGTGCCTCTACTCTCAGGAAGAATATCTTCAATGATATACTCCGTCAACAACACACAGTGGTCACTCTTTCCAATTGGTGGTTCATACTCAATTTTTTCAATATCCAACACATTATCTGTGAACACTAGATCAAGTAGTGATGGCTCATCCCCACCCCTGGCCCTTGTTGGTTCCATTACATGTTGGTGTAGGAAATTCCCTTGTACGCAATCTAGGAATCTTGCCCCGAATGAGTCCTCACCACTGTGTGGGTCAAGATTTATCCAATCTATCTCTTTATGATTAAAGTCTCCCATAATCAAAATCCTACATTTTTTTTCCCGTGCCATGTTAACAACTGAGTTTATGACTTCAATAGTACCTATATGACTTTCCTCATAAACTTCAAGCCTATTTTGGTTCCTTGGTGGGTTGTATACAACAGTTATTATAATGCTCTCTGACCCAGTATTTATGCGAGCAACAAGAAATTCCTTGAACTCACTTTCTATAGCCAAGTTTATTTCTTCAACTTGAATCCTTTCACTTATGAGCAGTGCTATCCCTCCACCAGTCCTCTCAGATCTTTCAACCCTTAGTATTCTGAAGCAATTAGGAAAAACTGTGACACTGTTTATGTCCTCACTCAACTTAGTCTCTGCAATTGCTACTATATCTGCCTTACTGTTGTGAATCCTATCTTTTAATTCTACTGCCTTACCAGCTAATCCATCAGCATTTGTGTATAACAATCTTAATGAGGCCCCATCCCCTGATCTTCTGTCATTATCTTCTTTATCTCCCCTTTGTCTGGAAGAACTCTGTAACGAAAATTTTTCTTCTGTTCTTCATTTCTTTCATCATTTAACCTTCTTGCCTCTTGCAACAAGTTTTTGATCTTTCCCATCTCTTCCTGTGTTCTGTATCGTCTAATGAACACTTCTTTGAATTCTTGAAGGTCTTTTAGACTGTGTGTGTGTGTGTGTGTGTGTGTGTGTGTGTGTGTGTGTGTGTGTGCATATATATATATATATATATATATATATATATATTATATATATATATATATATATATATATATATATATATATATATATATATATATATATATATATATATATATATATATATATATATATATTCACAATGCATGACATTAACATTACTATTATCCTTTTACATCAGGGGACTCGAACTCGCGTTGCAAATTACAGTCAGGCTGCCTTAACCAATCGTACCACTACAAAAGACTTATGTCTATCGTAGTGGTACAGTTGATTAAGGCATCATGACTTCATAGCTTGCAAAGCGAGTTTTAGTTCCCTAGTGAAAATAGTATTTTTAATATCACGGCTTCATTGTGAAGAAATATATATATATATATATATATATATATATATATATATATATATATATATATATATATATAATATATATATATATATATATATATATATATATATATATATATATATATATATATATATATATATATATATATATATATATATATATATACCTTGGCTGTTTCCCCCTTTAATTGGGGGGTAGCCGACATCAAAAAAGGAAAACAGTTTGGGGAGAAGTATATATATATATATATATATATATATATATATATATATATATATATATATATATATATATATATATATATATATATATATATATATATATTATTCTATTATCTATCCACCTTGGCTGTTTCCCCCTTTAATTGGGGGTTAGCCGACATCAAAAAAGGAAAACAATAAGGGGATTACTTTGCGTTATGGGCAATGACGAGGGAGCTAGCGACCGTTCAGATGTCACTGCTGGAGTGCCACAGTCCATCCTCCCGGCTCTTCCACAACCTGTGTCGCTTCACAATTGCCAACTCCCCTACTGCCCCTACCACAGGCTACCTCTGTAAGATCCAGCCCCGTGGTAACAGCAGATGCCCATCAGAGCTGTGTCACAATTGCTCGCCACTCATTCCTACTCCTAGTACGCTCGCTTGCTTCCCTCACATCCATCCTCCTATTATTCAGGGCTCTCCTTACTCCATCCATCCACCCAAACCTAGGCCTCCCTCTAGCTTTTCACCCATCAACTCTCGCATTCATCACCTTTTTCAGCAGTCTTTTATCACCCATCCTTACCACATGGCCAAACCATCTCAGAACATTCATATCTACTCTAGCTGCAATTTTTCTCCTCACATTCGTTCTTGCTCTCACCACTTCATTCCTAACCCTATCCAATCGAGATACACCAATCATACTCCTCAGGTATTTCATCTCAAGCACATTTTGTTTCCGTCTCTCACTTACTTTCATACCCCATAATTCTGATCCATACATCACAGTTGGCACAACCACTTTCTCACACAAAACTTTCTTACCAGTCATTTCCAACCCTCTATTCTTCATCACTCATTTCAACGCACCCAACACTTTACATCCTTCATTCACTCGGTGACACATATCTGCTTCCACTCCACCATTTGCAGCTATAACCGAGCCTAAATACTCAAACTGATCAACTTCCTTAAGTGTCTCTCCAGTCAACATAACATTCAATCCAGCACCATCCTCAGTTCTTGTACACCTCATAACCTTACTCTTTCCCACATTCATTTGCAACTTCCCTCTCACACAACATTCCAAATTTTGACACTAACTGACACAGCTTCTCCTCCGAATCTGCCACCACCACAGTATCATCTGCAAACAGCAACTGATTCAGCTCCCACTCGTAATCATCCCCATCTACCATTCTCAAACCTCGACCACGCACTCGCTTATTCACCTCTCTTACGACTCCATCAATATACAAATTGAACAGCCATGGTGACATTACACAACCCTGTCTCAGTCCCACACTCACTGGAAACCACTCACTCACTTCATTCCCTACCCTAACACAAGCTCTACTGCCCTCATACAAACTCTTTACTGCATGCAACAATTTATCATTAAATCATTTACTATCAAAACATTCCATATTGCTTCTCTATCAACTCTAGCATACGCTTTCTCCAGATCCAAAAATGCAAAATACACATCCTTACCCTTTGCTATATATTTCTCACATAACTGCCTAACTATAAAACTCTGATCTAAACAACCTCTACCCCTCCTAAAACCAGTCTGCATACATAAATAAATAAATAAATAAATATATATATATATATATATATATATATATATATATATATATATATATATATATATATATATATATATATATATATATATATATATATAAGTGTGTGCGTGTGTGAAAACATGAATCATATTTTACCCTAGTTGGGAACTCGAACTCAGACACATAATCACTGCGGCAAAGAGGTATCAAGTACACCACTGAAGGTCTAAAGAAGAAGCAAACTTTACAGCTAACTGCTATACTAGGAATGAATACATTCTTTCTGAATGCATATTTGTTTATATATATATATATATATATATATATATATATATATATATATATATATATATATATATATATATATATATATATATATATATATATATTATATATATATATATATATATATATATATATATATATATATATATATATATATATATATATATATATATATATGTGTGTGTGTGTGTGTGTGTGTGTGTGTGTGAGATTACCTAATTGTGATTACCTAATTGTGTTTACGGGAAGGAGCCCAAAGCTCGTATCTTCAAGTCTCCTCATCGGTTCCATTTTATACTTAGTCATACTTACAATACCTGTCCTTAAAACTATGGATTGAGATAGCATTAACTACCTCCTCGCTTAGCCAATTCCAATTATCAACAACTCTTACACTGAAAAAGTATTTCCTTACATCCTGCAAACAAGTTTTCTTACCAAGCTTCAAACTATGACCTCTAGTTCTAGAGCCAGCCATATCAAAATATCGATCCCTATCCACTCTATCATAACCATGAAGGAATTTAAAGACTGTCACCATATCCCCCCTCACTCTTCTAGCTTCCAGTGATGGTAAGTCTAATTCCCTCAGCCTCTCATCATAACTGAGATTAAGTATTTCTGGCACCAGTTTCGTGGCATGTCTTTGAACTTTTTCAAGCTTAGCTATGTGCTTTTTCAAGTGCGGATTCCAAAAGGGGGCTGCATATTCGAGTTTTGGCCTCACATGTGTGTGTGTGTGTGTGTGTGTGTGTGTGTGTGTGTATGTGTGTGTGTGTGTGTGTGTGTGTGTGTGTGTGTGTGTGTGTGTGTGTGTGTGTGTGTGTGTGTGAGAGAACATGAATCATATGTTACCCAGCACTACCAACTACACCACTGAAGGTCTAAAGTAGACGCAAACTTTACAGCTAACTGCTATGCTAGGAATAAACGCATTCTTTCTGAATGCATTTTTGTTCGTGTGTGTGTGTGTGTGTGTGTGATTACCTAATTGTGTTTACGGGAAAGATCCCAAAGCTCGTATCTTCCCGTCTCCTGATCGGTTCCATTTTAGACTTAGTGATACTTATCGTACCTCTCCTTAAAACTATGGATTGAGACAGCATTAACTACCTCCTCGCTTAGCGAATTCCAATTATCAACTACTCTTACACTGAAAAAGTATTCCCTTACATCCTGCAAAGAAGTTTTCTTACGAAGCTTCAAACTATGACCTCTAGTTCTAGAGCCAGCCATATCGAAATATCGATCCCTATCCACTCTATCATAACCATGAAGGAATTTAAAGACTGTCACCATATCCCCCCTTACTCTTCTAGCTTCCAGTGATGGGAAGTCTAATTCCCTCAGCCTCTCATCATAACCGAGATTGCGTATTTCTGGCACCAGTTTCGTGGCATGTCTTTGAACTTTTTCAAGCTTAGCTATGTGCTTTTTCAAGTGCGGATTCCAAAAGGGGGCTGCATATTCGAGTTTTGGCCTCACATAGGTTACATAAATATTTCTGAACATTTCCTTGTCCATGTGCCTGAAGGCTACCCTTACATTTGATAAGAATGCATATGCTGCCCTTACTACGCCATTTATATGTATTTCTGGAGACAAATCTGCCAGTATGTTTACTCCTAGATCTCTCTCATTTTCTGTCTCTTGAAGTTGTACTCCAGCCACCGAGTAGTCAAGCTTGGGCCTTCTTGCACTTGTACCCATTTTCATTACCTTACATTTTGAGGTATTGAATTTCATTAGCCACTTTTCTGACCACTCATGCAGATTATTTAGATCCTCCTGAAGTTCTCTACCATTGTTCTCGTTTTTTACTTTCTTCACAATCTTTGCATCATCTGCAAACATATTCATGAATGAATTTACAGACTCTGGTAGGTCATTTACATATACAAGGAACAAAAGTGGCCCTAAAACTTAACCCTGTGGAACTCCACTACTAACTCTTCTCCATTCAGACACTGAGTGTCTTACTCTAACCCTCTGTTCCCTTCCTTCTAAGTAAGTTTTTATCCATTCTAAAACATTTCCACCTATTCTAGCCATTGAGTGCAGCTTCCTAATAAGTCTCCCATGTGGAACAGTGTCAAACGCTTTCTGGAAGTCTAGGAATATGCAATCTGCCCAGCCCTCTCTTTCCTGTAAGATTTGGCTTACCTCATCATAAAATTCTAATAAGTTTGTTACTGTTGATCTACCTTCTCTGAAGCCATGTTGCCTCACTGACAAAAAGTTGAAGGATTCCAAGTGAAGAGAGATATGTTTCCTTAGTAGTTTCTCCATAACTTTGCAAACTATGCTGGTCAAGGAAACTGGTCTATAGTTCAGAGCCGTATCCCTCCTTCCCTTTTTGAAGATAGGTATCACATTTGCTTGTTTCCAGCATCTTGGAATCTCCCCCGACTCCAGTGACTCCTTAAATATGATACTTAGTGCCACTGATATTGTGTTTGCGCATTTTTTAAGCACATGAGGGGATATGTCATCAGGACCTGTAGCTTTATGAACATCTAAATCCATCAGCGCTTTGCATACCTCTGTGGCTGTAAGGTTGATGTTCTCTAATACCGGCCCTTGAGCTTCTATCACTGCAATCTGAGGGGGTGGGGTATTTTCTACTGTAAATACTGACTGAAACTCCTTGTTCAATTCTTTGCAGATCTCTTCGTCCGTCTCAGTGATGCTTCCATCCGCTCTCTTTAGCCTTAAAACCTGTTCTTTTACCTTCAGTTTTCCTCTGATAAAGCTGTGGAAAAGCTTGGGATTTCCTTTAGCCTTCCTGGTGATGTCCCTCTCATAATCTCTCTCTGCCTCTCTCCTTTTACTTAGGTAGTCATTTCTTGCTCTTTTGTAGGTTTGCCAGGCATTTATGTTTTTTCTTCTCCTATACCTTTTCCAGCATTTGTCTCTCCACTCCTTAGCTCTTTTACACCCATTATCGAACCATTTCTCTCTGGCATGAATTACACCTACTTTGGTGACAGGTATGCAGCAATCTACTATCTTCCCATATTTCTCACAAAAGATGTCATACATTTCTTGTACAGATTTGTTGTAAAATAAGGTTCTCCAGTCAATAACTGCAAAAAGCTCATTCATTTTGATGTAATCTCCTTTCGGATAGTTCCTCCTCATGTCCTCAGTGCCTCTACTCTCAGGAAGAATATCTTCAATGATATACTCCATCAACAACACACAGTGGTCACTCTTTCCAATTGGTGGTTCATACTCAATATTTTCAATATCCAACACATTATCTGTGAACACTAGATCAAGTAGTGATGGCTCATCCCCACCCCTGGCTCTTGTTGGTTCCATTACATGTTGGTGTAGGAAATTCCCTTGTACGCAATCTAGGAATCTTGCCCCGAATGAGTTCTCACCACTGTGTGGGTCAAGATTTATTCAATCTATCTCTTTATGATTAAAGTCTCCCATAATCAAAATCCTACATTTTTTCTCCCGTGCCATGTTAACAACTGAGTTTATGACTTCAATCGTACCTATATGACTTTCCTCATAAATTTCAAGCCTATTTTGGTTCCTTGGTGGGTTGTATACAACAGTTATTATAATGCTCTCTGACCCAGTATTTATGCGAGCAACAAGAAATTCCTTGAACTCACTTTCTATAGCCAAGTTTATTTCTTCAACTTGAATCCTCTCACTTATGAGCAGTGCTATCCCTCCACCAGTCCTCTCAGATCTTTCAACCCTTAGTATTCTGAAGCAATTAGGAAAAACTGTGACACTATTTATGTCCTCACTCAACTTAGTCTCTGTAATTGCTACTATATCTGCCTTACTGTTGTGAATCCTATCTTTTAATTCTACTGCCTTACCAGCTAATCCATCAGCATTTGTGTATAACAATCTTAATGAGGCCCCATCCCCTGATCTTCTGTCATTATCTTCTTTATCTCCCCTTTGTCTGGAAGTATTCTGTAACGAAAATTTTTCTTCACTTCTTCATTTCTTTCATCATTTAACCTTCTTGCCTCTTGCAACAAGTTTTTGATCTTTCCCATCTCTTCCTGTGTTCTGTATCGTCTAATGAACACTTCTTTGCATTCTTGAAGGTCTTTTAGACTTTTTTTTCTCAACAATATTTCCCTACATGTTTCCCCTCTCTCAAAGGTTACTTTTGTTGGTCTCGGCTTTCCTTCCCTCGAATATTTACCTAGTTGGTGTATGTTTACAATATCCTCAGGACCACATACTACTCCAAGCTTTCTTATCAGGTCTACAACCCTAGCTTTATTTTCTTCAAGTCTCCCCTGCCATGTTGGCTCCTGGGATTCACTTATGCCTGAGATTACCACTGTCTTCTCCTTATCAAGTGCCTGTCTGATGAGTGGGTTTGCCCTTTCCATCACAACGTCTTTCTGTGTGTGTGTGTGTGTGTGTGTGTGTGTGTGTGTGTGTGTGTGTGTGTGATTACCTAATTGTGATTACCTAATTGTGTTTACGGGAAAGAGCCCAAAGCTCGTATCTTCCCGTCTCCTGATCGGTTCCAATATGTGTGTGTGTGTGGCTGACAAGATCAAGATCCAAACCAGGGGACGCTAGTATTAAAACCTCGATTTGAAAAGATTGTTGGAACAATGCAGCAGCAGCAACCCAGTCACTGAATATAAAACCATTTTAATTTGCAATTTTATAACGTGTATGCAATGTGATATTCCATTTGATTTTCTTTTTCAAACCATTTGGAGAAGCCCATGATATGTACATTTAAAAGTAGAAATACAAAATGTATACATAAGTATTTAATTTTATTATACATTTAGCACCTATATCACAATTATTTAGGACCGAGTAGCTATTTTCTATATTTAAAATAGACACCTAATACTTAAGACGTGATTTTTTGAGCTTGGGTACATGAATTTCTCAACAGCGCTCGGAAGGGTGGATGAACTTAGAAAAGGTTGAAGAACACTGATTTAAAGCATGATATCTTATGAGTCGAGTACAATATTAAGTCCTCTTTGACAGTATGCGTTTATTAGTACTATTTTAGTATAACAATCGTTGATGATTGGAAACCGCTAATCGAGGAAAGAGTTAATGCTAAATGCATTCATATAACTAAAGGGAAATATGATAACTACCACTGAGTATAAATATGGAACCTATCAAGAGACGGGGAGCTACGAGCACTGAGTTCTTTAATGTAATCATCACTAGTTAAGTAAAATAGGTAAACACATACACACCAAACGTTCACACACAAAGAGTCAAGTCTCTTTCTATGAATCAGCCACTCCCCATAATAGGGTTGATTGCGACTCTTGTGTGTTCGTGTATATATATATATATATATATATATATATATATATATATATATATAT
>JAXCGZ010006478.1:35000-39492 GCA_037179515.1 Halocaridina rubra
GAAACTAATCCCCCAGCTCCACCATTTCAGTGTCAACCCGCATTCAGTCGTGACGCTTTAAATTGCAAACAGAAAATCCTCCCACAAACAGTCAAGGAATACGAGGGGTTTCTGGTAGGATACGCAAAGAAAACCCTGAAAAGGTGTGCTTTGACTCGGTTATCCCTCTTCGCAAGAGGGATTTTAGTCTCAACATTTACAGACTTACGACAACCGAGTCTTTTTTAACTTAAAAACTGACACCTCTTCTTTTCATTGTTACACTGACTTCCTTGATGTGTGACTGTGTTTCAGCATGTTTGGTGCTACATCCTGACCTGAGGAAACCCGACAATCAACTATGAGCGAACGGCGTAGGGCTTGGTCAGCTGAATCCTCAATCATCTGATATATAATAATCGATAATTAAATGTCTTTAATAATTAATATATAATTCGTTGATTACAGAAAGAAATTCACTCTAATCCAAGAAGAGCAAAATATCAGTAAATATATGACGGCAGTATAAGGGTGGCAATGCTTTGCGAGCCATTTATATGCATCTCAAGAAAGTGGAGTCTCCGTTTCTTTAATCCAAAATGTATGAGTTTTACACACATTTGTACATACAAACGCATACACATTTTTATACACAAACAAACAAACACAAATGCAAATAAACACACATACACACAAACACAAACACTTTTGTTCAAACATGGTGCATTTTTCTCCAAAGTCAGCTGAGCGTCTATAACCACAACACACGAAACGCATACACTCGGGGTAACGATTACATCTGCCAAAACAAGTCCTTCGTAAGAAGGCAACCGTTCTAGCCCTTAGTAGAAAAGGGAGTTCGTGACGTAAAACCGAATCCATCCATCCATCCACGTAACGAGGTAGCGGAGCTTAAGCATATTCTGCCTATCTTCATCAATTCAAACTTGTTCTGGTTGAAAGAAGGTTTGTTTCACCCACGTTGTCGCCCCAATCATATTTAATCGTCTTATACAACATAAAGGCAGTAGCGTCGTGGAAATGCATTACCCTCCTCTTCAAGCATAATCTATATACTCACTGGAAATTATGACATAAAATATAAATTACTGACAAATTTTCTCTACCAAATAACAATAACTTAGTCCTCTGTGATACACACATGTTCAGTCACATGACTTTGAAGAAAACAATTCCAAAAATCTCAAGAGAGGAGAGAGGAGAGAGAGAGAGAGAGAGAGAGAGAGAGAGAGAGAGAGAGAGAGAGAGAGAGAGAGAGAGAGAGAGAGAGAGAGAGAGAGAGAGAGAGAGAGAGAGAGAGAGAGTGTCTCACTTTGTGTTGCAGTAATGGTCGCTCAGTTGGCTTGGGAGAAATAATGAGCAGATTTCTTCTGCTTTCATGCTGAATATATAGCAGAGATGTAAATCACTTCACAACAGGAGGTAGAAGTGAGGTGATGATTCCGGACAGTCGGGTATCATTATGGAGAGAATAGGAAAACGAACGTCATAGACCAGAAGTGGCAGCGTCTTTGGCGCAAGCTCATCCTCCGGATTTGCAACTCAGATGAGGAACTAGAAAAAAGGATATGTTGCCACAAGCAACTCTTGTCTCTTACGAGGCATAAGAACCTGGGAGAAGCTTCGGTCACCTAGGTGATTACTTCATTTCTCAACACATCATATATAATAATACAATTTTCCCTCCTCCAGCAATATATATATATATATATATATATATATATATATATATATATATATATATATATATATATATATATATATATATATATATATATATATATATATATACACTCCCCAACTTACGAACATTTGGAAATACGAACCATATCCACTGCAAGTTCAAATTTTGGCAGTCCGTGCCTCTCCTCCCTATTATGATTTTTGGCCGTTGCCAAAGGCGTGCAGAACTGTAACATACAGCATGTTAACATCAATATTTACACTCCTGAGAGAGAGAGAGAGAGAGAGAGAGAGAGAGAGAGAGAGAGAGAGAGAGAGAGAGAGAGAGAGAGAGAGAGAGAGAGAAGACGCCACGTCAGGAAGATTACAATCAGTGGAATTCTTGACTAGTATGACTTTTGGACAAAACGAACTGCGCGCGGCACTGTAGCATACACCATGTTGTCATCAATGGTATCCAGTGTTATCGTATCAGATATGATGAAAAGATAGATAGTACAAACTTCCTTAGAACAATTCTCCAAGAAACTTGAAGATCCCCAAGAAAAACGTCGAAAAAGTGCAAGATCCCCAAGAAAACGTTGAGCCGGAGTTTTTAACCTCAAGTGTTTCATCTCATGTTGCCTTCTCTGCCATGCGCCACCACATTCTCGTCCTCCTCCAGCACCCACGACCCGCTGCCACCATAATTCCATAACACCTTATCATTTCTCATTCATTACTTAAAGCCTACTCATCCAGTTTCAAAAGTAAAAAAAAAATATATTATTATTATTACAATTTATTAATATTTGTTTTATTATTGAGTCTTTGGGATAAGAAAACATCTGTTACGTACATACAAAGCATTATCATAAATAAATCAGAATACGAAAGGTCATTCGGAGACGAAACTCGTTCGTAATTTGGGGAGTGTGTGTGTGTGTGTGTGTGTGTGTGTGTGTGTGTGTGTGTGTGTGTGTGTGTGTGATTACCTAATTGTGATTACCTAATTGTGTTTACGGGAAAGAGCCCAAAGCTCGTATCTTCCCGTCTCCTGATCGGTTCCATTTTTAGACTTAGTGATACTTATCATACCTGTCCTTAAAACTATGGATTGAGGTAGCATTAACTACCTCCTCGCTTAGCGAATTCCAATTATCAACTACTCTTACACTGAAAAAGTATTTCCTTACATCCTGCAAACAAGTTTTCTTCCGAAGCTTCAAACTATGACCTCTAGTTCTAGAGCCAGCCATATCGAAATATCGATCCCTATCCACTCTATCATAACCATGAAGGAATTTAAAGACTGTCACCATATCCCCCCTTACTCTTCTAGCTTCGAGTGATGGCAAGTCTAATTCCCTCAGCCTCTCATCATAACCGAGATTGCGTATTTCTGGCACCAGTTTCGTGGCATGTCTTTGAACTTTTTCAAGCTTAGCTATGTGCTTTTTCAAGTGCGGATTCCAAAAGGGGGCTGCATATTCGAGTTTTGGCCTCACATAGGTTACATAAATATTTCTGAACATTTCCTTGTCCATGTGCCTGAAGGCTACCCTTACATTTGATAAGAATGCATATGCTGCCCTTACTACGCCATTTATATGTATTTCTGGAGACAAATCTGCCAGTATGTTTACTCCTAGATCTCTCTCATTTTCTGTCTCCTGAAGCTGTACTCCAGCCACCGAGTAGTCAAGCTTGGGCCTTCTTGCACTTGTACCCATTCTCATTACCTTACATTTTGAGGTATTGAATTTCATTAGCCACTTTTCTGACCACTCATGCAGATTATTTAGATCCTCCTGAAGTTCTCTACCATTGTTCTCGTTTTTTACTTTCTTCACAATCTTTGCATCATCTGCAAACATATTCATGAATGAATTTACAGACTCTGGTAGGTCATTTACATATACAAGGAACAAAAGTGGCCCTAAAACTGAACCCTGTGGAACTCCACTACTAACTCTTCTCCATTCAGACACTGAGTGTCTTACTCTAACCCTCTGTTCCCTTCCTTCTAAGTAAGTTTTTATCCATTCCAAGACATTTCCACCTATTCTAGCCATTGATTGCAGCTTCCTAATAAGTCTCCCATGTGGAACAGTGTCAAACGCTTTCTGGAAGTCTAGGAATATGCAATCTGCCCAACCCTCTCTTTCCTGTAAGATTTGGCTTACCTCATCATAAAATTCTAATAAGTTTGTTACTGTTGATCTTCCTTCTCTGAAGCCATGTTGCCTCACTGACAAAAAGTTGAAGGATTCCAAGTGAAGAGAGATATGTTTCCTTAGTAGTTTCTCCATAAGTTTGCCAACTATGCTGGTCAAGGAAACTGGTCTATAGTTCAGAGCCGTATCCCTCCTTCCCTTTTTGAAGATAGGTATCACATTTGCTTGTTTCCAGCATCTTGGAATCTCCCCCGACTCCAATGACTCCTTAAATATGATACTTAGTGCCACTGATATTGTGTTTGCGCATTTTTTAAGCACATGAGGGGATATGTCATCAGGACCTGTAGCTTTATGAACATCTAAATCCATCAGCGCCTTGCATACCTCTGTGGCTGTAAGGTTGATGTTCTCTAATACCGGCCCTTGAGCTTCTATCACTGCAATCTGAGGGGGTGGGGTATTTTCTACTGTAAATACTGACTGAAACTCCTTGTTCAATTCTTTGCAGATCTCTTCGTCCGTCTCAGTGATGCTTCCATCCGCTCTCTTTAGCCTTAAAACCTGTTCTTTTACCTTCAGTTTTCCTCTGATAAAGCTGTGGAAAAGCTTGGGATTTTCTTTAGCCTTCCTGGTGATGTCCCTTTCCATAG
>JAXCGZ010006479.1:0-7500 GCA_037179515.1 Halocaridina rubra
ATATATATATATATATATATATATATATATATATATATATATATATATATATATATATATATATATATATATATATATATATATATATATATATATATATATATATATATATATATCCTGTGAGGACGTGCTTCCAGTAGCTCTAGTCTTGACCATACTTAGTACAATGGAGAGTGGTGGTGTTCTTTGTGCTGGTGGTGTTAGTGGTGGTGGTGTTGGTGGTGGTGTCGTTGTTGGTGCTGTTTGTGGCTGTGCTGGGGATTTGTCCTTGTCTGACGCAAGCAAACTCATTTTTAATTTAAGAAATGAGTTGGCCGCAGTCAGGCAGGAGGTCAGATCCGTAGCTGAAGAGAACAGGGATCTGAGAGGTAAGGTAGAGGTGTTAACCAGGAAGGGACAATTGAATAGAGAAGATGACTGGAAAGTTGTGAATAAGGGTTCAACGAAGATGGTTCTTAAGAAAAATGATACTTTTAGACTACAAGTTGCTAATTCATTTAGTTCACTTAGAGATGAAGGTGAGAGTGGCGGCAGTAATTCTTCAGGACCCATAGAGTCAGATAGGTGTACTAGCGATCGTAGAAATGGAAGTGGGAAAAGCTCTCAGGTCAAGAGCCTAGGTAAGTCTTCCAAGGTCGGAGTAACCCATCCCCCGGATAAGTCTCGTTCTTTGGTAATTGTAGGGGATTCACTATGCAGATATGTAGACAGGAAACTCAGGCATAGAGTTAGAGGAAAATATTTTTTCCCTGGAGCAGGTATGAAGAAGGTGGGTGAGTCAATAAATAGCTGGATTGAGAAAAAAGATGTTGTTTGTTTGATAGCTGGGGGAAATGACGTGCAGGATGGTAGAAGTGAAGAGCTGATTAGGTTGTATAGACAAGCCCTGGATAAGATCAGGAAAAGGGGTGCAGTTCCTGTGATGTGTGGTATTCTCCCTAGGCTTAGCCAAAGTTCAGAGTGGTGGTCTCGAGCTATAGGAGTAAATGCTAGGATGAAAGTCTTCTGTCGGGAGAATAATATAGGTTTTATAGACGGGTGGGATCACTTCACTAGTCGTAAGCATATGTATGCAAGGGATGGAGTGCATCTTTCTAATTCAGGTGTCTCGGTATTGGCTGGTATGATAGACAGAGAGGTAAGGGGATTTTGTTAGACACAAATAATGAAATGAATAATACTTGTGCAGAGAAATTAGTCAGTAAGGGTTCAGTAAATAGTGGGTCAAATAACTGGGAGTCTAAGGATAAGAACCATTTGTTACATAGAACAAATATTAATAAGAAGGGTAAAGCTAGAGAAAGTTTAAAAGTATATTATACAAATAGCCGTAGTTTAGGTAACAAGATAGAAGAACTGAGAGCCATAGTATGTAGTGAGAGACCGGATATAATATGCATTAGTGAAAGTTGGATTAATTTAGAAAGCAAACACCTTAAAGCTGAGTACATAATTACAGGATATAAACTTTATAATGCTGATCGTAGTGCAGATAGAAGAGGGGGAGGGGTAATTATGTATATTAAAGATAGCCTCAGAAGCTGCATTAAGTCTGGAATTCAGACAAATCTAAATTCAGAAACCTTATGGGTTGAAATTAAAAATAATATAGAAAGTCTAGTTGTAGGAGTAGTCTACAGACCACCTGATCTAGATAATATAGAGTCGCAAGTTATATACGATGAAATTTCTAAAGTGACCAGGTCAAATAGAGTTTGCATTGTAGGCGATTTTAATTTTAGACATATTAACTGGGAAACCATAACAGGTGATAGTAGCTCTAAGGAGTTTTTGGAAGTAGTAGAAGACAATTTCCTTTCTCAGCATGCACATGAAGCAACACGGGGGGTGAATACACTAGATTTAGTTCTTAGTAATAGAGAGAATATGGTTACAAATTTAGAAGTTGGTGAAAAATTGGGCAACAGTCACCATGATTCCATTAGATTTAACATAATTTTCAAGGAAACTATAAAGGAAAATAAGAATATTGTTCCAAACTTTAGAGCAGGAGATTTTGAGGGCTTAAAAACTAAATTATCTAATGAGGTATGGGAAGGGATTTCTGGGGTACAGATGTGGGTAGTTAATCCAGCAGGTCAGGTCGCAGGTAGCGGATTACCCCGAAATTTGAGTACCACATGCCAAGGATTATCACAAGATAAGATCAATACATTAAATTCTCTCACAGGAAAGAACAGCAGTCCGTCAGTTAATATAAATTTGGATGAGGAATATAACAATTTTGTCATGACTCTTAAGAATAGTCAGAGAGACTATATTCCCATGAAACATTGCAGATCAAGAAAATATGACCCTAAATGGATGAACAATAGAATAAAGAATCTTATAGGTATTAAAAGAGGAATATACAGGAAACTAAAAAGAGGTGAAGAGCATGTGAGGCAGCAATATATACAGTTAAACAGGGAAGTTAAAAAGATAATTAGAGAGTCGAAAAGAAAATACGAAGTTAGAATAGCAGGAGAAGCTAAAGAAAATCCTAAAGGGTTTTATCAACATTATCAAACAAAATTTAAGGAAAAAGTCGGACCAATTGAAGTAGCCAATGGCCATATCACAGATGACGATAGAGTTATGTGTACATGTTTAAATGATTATTTCTTATCTGTATTTACCAATGAAAACTTGGAAAATATTCCGGAAGTAGAATCCATTTACAGAGACAGTCCCGATAAAATACTTAGTTCAATAAATATTACGAGAAAGGAGGTAATAAAAGAAATAGATAAATTAAAGGCTCATAAATCTCCAAGACCTGATGGAATATATGGTAGAATGTTAAAGGAATGCAAGGAAGAGCTTAGTTGTCCACTAACTGCATTATTTAATAATTCAGTAAAATTAGGATCGGTACCCATGGAGTGGAAATTGGCAGATGTGGTACCAATATTTAAAAAAGGAGAACCAGTTAAAAAGAATAATTATAGGCCGGTAAGTTTAACGCCAAACAGTGGGTAAGATTATAGAATCCATAATTGCAAATAAAATAAGGGCACATCTAGAATTACACAGACCGATAAAACTTTCCCAACACGGGTTTCTTAAGGGTTTTTCGTGCCTTACAAACTTACTGTCTTTTTATTCAGAAGCTTACGAGGCAGTAGATTGTGGCAAAGAATATGATACAATATATCTAGATTTTAGCAAGGCTTTTGATAGAGTTCCTCACAAAAGATTAGTTAAAAAGCTGGAAGCTCATGGTATAGGGGGAGCTGTTCTCAGATGGATCAAACAATGGTTAAAAGACAGAAAACAGAGGGTTTGCATAAATGGAGAGAAATCAGAGTGGGGCTCGGTTACTAGCGGGGTACCACAAGGCTCGGTACTGGGTCCCCTATTATTCATCGTATATCTAAATGATCTGGATTCGGATATCAGTAGTAACCTAAGTAAATTCGCAGACGACACTAAAATAAGTAGAACTATAAATGGAAAAGAAGACATTCATGCTTTACAGGAAGATCTAAATAGATTATCTGAATGGTCGGACAAATGGCAAATGGAATTTCATGTTGAAAAATGTAAAGTAGTTAAAATGGATACTATAAAATGCAATACTAGTTATAAGCTAAATAACCATGAAATCATGAGTTCTCAGTGTGAAAGGGATTTGGGAGTTCTTGTGAGTAGTAGTCTTAAGCCAAGAGAGCAATGCACAGCAGTCAGAAATAAAGCAAACAGAATTTTAGGATTTATCTCAAGAAGCGTTAGCAATAGGACGGAAAAAGTTATTTTGCAGCTCAATCTTGCATTAGTTAGGCCCCATTTAGATTATGCTGTGCAATTCTGGTCACCCTATTATAGAATGGAAATTGAATCCTTGGAGAGAGTGCAGCGAAGAATGACCAAGATGATACACAATATCAGAAATCTACCATAAAAGGACAGATTAAAAAAACTTAATCTACATTCTCTAGAGAGGCGAAGAGTTAGGGGGGATATGATTGAAGTGTATAAATGGTTTAAAGGGATTAACAAGGGAGATATTAATAAAGTTTTAAAAATTCATGATCAAACCAGAACTCGTAATAATGGATTTAAGCTTGATAAATTTAGGTTCAGAAGGGAAATTGGTAAAAATTGGTTTGGTAATAGAGTAGCTGATGCATGGAACAAGCTTCCTAGTAGGATAGTAAATGCCAATACCTTAGACACCTTCAAATGTAGATTAGATAGACATATGACAGAGGTAGGGTGGGTATGAATAGGTTAGTGCTTGTTAGAAAAATCATAAAAAGAAAAATAGAATAAATAAGTAGAGTAGAATAGAATAGGTTAGACATGCTGAAAATACAATTCAAACATGGAGCTGCCTCGTGTGTGCCAGAAGGCATGTTGCAGTGTCCTCTATTCTTATGTTCTTATGTTCTTATATATATATATATATATATATATATATATATATATATATATATATATATATATATATATATATATATATATATATATATATATATATATATATATATATATATATATATATATATATATATATATATATATATATATATATATATATATATATATATATATATATATATATATATATATATATATATATATATATATATATATATATATATATACATATATATATATATATATATATATATATATATATATATATATATATATATATATATATATATATATATATATATATATATATATATATATATATATATATATATATATATATATATATATATATATATATATATATATATATATATATATATATATATATATATATATATATATATATATATATATATATATATATATATATATATATATACTATATATATATATATATATATATATATATATATATATATATATATATATATATATATATATATATATATATATATATATATATATATATATATATATATATATATATATATATATATATATATACCAACTTAGTAATTATAAGTCCTAGGTTCGAGTCCCGGTCGGGGTAAAAAATGATTCATGTTTTCACATATGTAATGTGCTTGCTTAGTTATTGTATGACTCGAATGAGATTGGGAATTGAATTAAATGCTAAAATGAAGCCTCGAGTGAGGTTGGGGAATCTGTAATATGAACATAGTGGCATTCAGATAGAATGCGTTCATCCCTAAGTATAGCATATATAAGCTATAAGGGTGGATTCCTTTTATACCTTCTGTGGTGTGTAGTTGGTAGCGCCTTGACTTATTAATTATAAGTCCTAGGTTCGAGTCCCGGTTGGGGTAAAAAATGATTCATGTTTTCACATATGTAATGTGCTTGCTTACTTATTTTATGACCCGAATGAGATTGGGAATTGAATTAAATGCTAAAATGAAGCCACGAGTGAGGTTAGGGAATCTGTAACATGAACATGGTGGCATTCAGATAGAATGCGTTCATCCCTAAGTATAGCAGATATAAGCTATAAGGTTGGATTCCTTTTATGCCGTCTGTGGTGTGTAGTTGGTAGCGCCTTGACTTAGTAATTATAAGTCCTAGGTTCGAGTTCCGTTCGGGGTAAAAAATGATTCATGTTTTCACATATGTAATGTGCTTGCTTAGTTATTGTATGACCCGAATGAGATTGGGAATTGAATTAAATGCTAAAATGAAACCACAAGTGAGGTTGGGGAATCTGTAATATGAACATAGTGGCATTCAGATAGAATGTGTTCATCCCTAAGTATAGCAGATATAAGCTATAAGGTTGGATTCCATTTATACCTTCTGTGGTGTGTAGTTGGTAGCGCCTTGACTTAGTAATTATAAGTCCTAGGTTCGAGTCCCGGTCGGGGTAAAAAATGATTCAAGTTTTTACATATGTAATGTGCTTGCTTAGTTATTGTATGACCCGAATGAGATTGGGAATTGAATTAAATGCTAAAATGAAGCCACGAGTGAGGTTGGGGAATATATAATATGAACATAGTGGCATTCAGATAGAATGCGTTCATCCCTAAGTATAGCAGATATAAGCTATAAGGTTGGATTCCTTTTATACCTTCTGTGGTGTGTAGTTGGTAGCGCCTTGACTTAGTAATTATAAGTCCTAGGTTCGAGTCCCGTTCGGGGTAAAAAATGATTCATGTTTTCACATATGTAATGTGCTTGCTTAGTTATTGTATGACCCGAATGAGATTGGGAATTGAATTAAATGCTAAAATGAAGCCACGAGTGAGGTTGGGGAATCTGTAACATGAACATAGTGGCATTCAGATAGAATGTGTTCATCCCTAAGTATAGCAGATATAAGCTATAAGGTTGGATTCCTTTTATACCTTCTGTGGTGTGTAGTTGGTAGCGCCTTGACTTAGTAATTATAAGTCCTAGGTTCGAGTCCCGGTCGGGGTAAAAAATGATTCAAGTTTTCACATATGTAATGTGCTTGCTTAGTTATTGTATGACCCGAATGAAATTGGGAATTGAATTAAATGCTAAAATGAAGCCACGAGTGAGGTTGTGGAATCTGTAATATGAACATAGTGGCATTCAGATAGAATGCGTTCATCCCTAAGTATAGCAGATATAAGCTATAAGGTTGGATTCCTTTTATACCTTCTGTGGTGTGTAGTTGGTAGCGCCTTGACTTAGTAATTATAAGTCCTAGGTTCGAGTCCCGTTCGGGGTAAAAAATGATTCATATTTTCACATATGTAATGTGCTTGCTTAGTTATTGTATGACCCGAATGAGATTGGGAATTGAATTAAATGCTAAAATGAAGCCACGAGTGAGGTTGGGGAATCTGTAACATGAACATAGTGGCATTCAGATAGAATGTGTTCATCCCTAAGTATAGCAGATATAAGCTATAAGGTTGGATTCCATTTATACCTTCTGTAGTGTGTAGTTGGTAGCGCCTTGACTTAGTAATTATAAGTCCTAGGTTCGAGTCCCGGTTGGGGTAAAAAATGATTCATGTTTTCACATATGTGATGTGCTTGCTTACTTATTTTATGACCCGAATGAGATTGAGAATTGAATTAAATGCTAAAATGAAGCCACGAGTTAGGTTAGGGAATCTGTAACATGAACATAGTGGCATTCAGATAGAATGCGTTCATCCCTAAGTATAGCAGATATAAGCTATAAGGTTGGATTCCTTTTATACCGTCTGTGGTGTGTAGTTGGTAGCGCCTTGACTTAGTAATTATAAGTCCTAATTTCGAGTCCCGTTCGGGGTAAAAAATGATTCATGTTTTAACATATGTAATGTGCTTGCTTAGTTATTGTATGACCCGAATGAGATTGGGAATTGAATTAAATGCTAAAATGAAGCCACAAGTGAGGTTGGGGAATCTGTAATATGAACATAGTGGCATTCAGATAGAATGCGTTCATCCCTAAGTATAGCAGATATAAGCTATAAGGTTGGATTCCTTTTATACCTTTTGTGGTGTGTAGTTGGTAGAGTCTTGACTTAGTAATTATAAGTCTTAGGTTCGAGTCCCGGTCGGGGTAAAAAATGATTCAAG
>JAXCGZ010006479.1:10000-12500 GCA_037179515.1 Halocaridina rubra
TGAAGCCACGAGTGAGGTTGGGGAATCTGTAACATGAACATAGTGGCATTCAGATAGAATGTGTTCATCCCTAAGTATAGCAGATATAAGCTATAAGGTTGGATTCCATTTATACCTTCTGTAGTGTGTAGTTGGTAGCGCCTTGACTTAGTAATTATAAGTCCTAGGTTCGAGACCCGGTCGGGGTAAAAAATGATTCATATTTTCACATATGCAATGTGCTTGCTTAGTTATATATATATATATATATATATATATATATATATATATATATATATATATATATATATATATATATATATATATATATATATATATATATATATATATATATATATATATATATATATAGTATATATATATATATATATATATATATATATATATATATATATATATATATATATATATATATATATATATATATATATATATATATATATATATATATATATATATATATATATATATATATATATATATATATATATATATATATATATATATATATATATATATATATATATATATATATATATATATATTCTAACTGAATGCCACTATGTTCATATTACAGATTCCTCAACCTCACTCGTGGCTTCATTTTAGCATTTAATTCAATTCCAATCTCATTTGGGCCATGAATTATCAAATAAGCACATTACATATGTGAAAACATGAATCATTTTTTACCCCGACCGGGACTCGAACCTAGGACTTATGATTACTAATTCAAGGCGCTACCACTACACCACAGAAGGCTAAAAGGAATATATATATATATATATATATATATATATATATATATATATATATATATATATATATATATATATATATATATATATATATATATATATATATATATATATATATATATATATATATATATATATATATATATATATATGTATATATATATATATATATATATATATATATATATATATATATATATATATATATATATATATATATATATATATATATATATATATATATATATATATATATATATATATATATATATATATATATATATATATATATATATATATATATATATATATATATATATATATATATATATATATATATATATATATATATATATATATATATATATATATATATATATATATATATATATATATATATATATATATATATATATATATATATATATATATATATATATATATATATATATATATATATATATATATATATATATATATATATATATATATATATATATATATATATATATATATATATATATATATATATATATATATATATATATATATATATATATATATATATATATATATATATATATATATATATATATATATATATATATATATATATATATATATATATATATATATATATATATATATATATATATATATATATATATATATATATATATATATATATATATATATATATATATATATATATATATATATATATATATATATATATATATATATATATATATATATATATATATATATATATATATATATATATATATATATGCACATTACATATGTGAAAACATGAATCATTTTTTTTTTTACCCCGACCGGGAATCGAACCTATGACTTATGATTGCTAAGTCAAGACACATTACATATGTTTTAACAGAAGTAATGTGCTTATCTGTTTATTTTATGGCCCGAATGAGATTGGGAATTGAATTACATGCTAAAATGAAGCCACGATTGAGGATGTCTAATCTGTAATATGAACATAGTGGCATTCAGTTAGAACGCGTTCATTCCTAAGTATAGCAGATATAAGCTATAAGGTTGGATTCCTTTTAACCTTCTATGGTGTAGTCTTATCGCCTTGACTTAGTAATCATAAGTCCTAGGTTCGAGTCCCGGTCGGGGTAAAAAAATGATTCATGTTTTCACATATGTAATGTGCTTATTTGGTTATTTCATGGCCAAAATGAGATTGAGAATTGAATTAAATGCTAAAATGAAGCCACGAGTGAGGTTGGGGAATCTGTAATATGAACATAGTGGCATTCAGTTAGAATGCGTTCATTCCTAAGTATAGCAGATATAAGCTATAAGGTTGGATTCCTTTTAACCTTCTGTGGTGTAGTGTTAGCACCTTGACTTAGTAATCATAAGTCCTAGGTTCGAGTCCCGGTCGGGGTAAAAAAATGATTCATGTTTTCATATATGTAATGTGCTTATCTGGTTATTTCATGGCCCGAATGAGATTGGGAATTGAATTAAATGCTAAAATTAAGCCACGAGGGAGGTTGGGGAATCTGTAATATGAACATAGTGGCATTAAGTTAGAATGCGTTCATTCCTAAGTATAGCAGATATAAGCTATAAGGTTGGATTCCTTTTAAGCTTCTGTTGTGTAGTGGTAGCACCTTGACTTAGTAATCATAAGTCCTAGGTTCGAGTCCCGGTTGGGGTAAAAAAAAAAGAAGATTCATATATATATATATATATATATATAT
>JAXCGZ010006479.1:20000-39451 GCA_037179515.1 Halocaridina rubra
CTACACCACAGAAGGTTAAAAGGAATCCAACCTTATAGCTTATATCTGCTATACTTAGGAATGAACGCATTCTAACTGAATGCCACTATGTTCATATTACAGATTCCCCAACCTCACTCGTGGCTTCATTTTAGCATTAATTCAATTCCCAATCTCATTCGAGCATTTTGAAATATCAAATAAGCACATTACATATGTGAAAACATGAATCATTTTTTACCCCGACCGGGACTCGAACCTAGGACTTATGATTAATAAGTCAAGGCGCTACCACTACACCACAGAAGGTTAAAAGGAATCCAACCTTATAGCTTATATCTGCTATACTTAGGAATGAACGCATTCTAACTGAATGCCACTATGTTCATATTACAGATTCCCCAACCTCACTCGTGGCTTCATTTTAGCATTTAATTAAATTCCCAATCTCATTCGAGCATGAAATATCAAATAAGCATATTACATATGTGAAAACATGAATCATTTTTTACTCCGACCGGGACTCGAACCTAGGACTTATGATTACTAAGTCAAGGCGCTACCACTACACCACAGAAGGTTAAAAGGAATCCAACCTTATAGCTTATATCTGCTATACTTAGGAATGAACGCATTCTAACTGAATGCCACTATGTTCATATTACAGATTCCCCAACCTCACTCGTGGCTTCATTTTAGCATTTAATTCAATTCCCAATCTCATTCGAGCATGAAATATCAAATAAGCACATTACATATGTGAAAACATGAATCATTTTTTTACCCCGACCGGGACTCGAACCTATTACTTATGATTACTAAGTCAAGGCGCTACCACTACACCACAGAAGGTTAAAAGGAATCCAACCTTATAGCTTATATCTGCTATACTTAGGAATGAACGCATTCTAACTGAATGCCACTATGTTCATATTACAGATTCCCCAACCTCACTCGTGGCTTCATTTTAGCTTTTAATTCAATTCCCAATCTTTTTCGAGCATGAAATTTCAAATAAGCACATTACATATGTGAAAACATGAATCATTTTTTACCCCGACTGGGACTCGAACCTAGGACTTATGATTACTAAGTCAAGGCGCTACCACTACACCACAGAAGGTTAAAAGGAATCCAACCTTATAGCTTATATCTGCTATACTTAGGAATGAACGCATTCTAACTGAATGCCACTATGTTCATATTACAGATTCCCCAACCTCACTCGTGGCTTCATTTTAGCATTTAATTCAATTCCCAATCTCATTCGAGCATGAAATATCAAATAAGCACATTACATATGTGAAAACATGAATCATTTTTTTACCCCGACCGGGACTCGAACCTAGGACTTATGATTACTAAGTCAAGGCGCTACCACTACACCACAGAAGGATAAAAGGAATCCAACCTTATAGCTTATATCTGCTATACTTAGGAATGAACGCATTCTAACTGAATGCCACTATGTTCATATTACAGATTCCCCAACCTCACTCGTGGCTTCATTTTAGCATTTAATTCAATTCCCAATCTCATTCGAGCATGAAATATCAAATAAGCACATTACATATGTGAAAACATGAATCATTTTTTACCAAGACCGGGACTCGAACCTAGGACTTAAGATTACTAAGTCAAGGCGGTACCAATACACCACAGAAGGTTAAAAGGAATCCAACCTTATAGCTTATATCTGCTATACTTAGGAATGAACGCATTCTAACTGAATGCCACTATGTTCATATTACAGATTCCCCAACCTCACTCGTGGCTTCATTTTAGCATTTAATTCAATTCCCAATCTCATTCGAGCATGAAATATCAAATAAGCACATTACATATGTGAAAACATGAATCATTTTTTACCCCGACCGGGACTCGAACCTAGGACTTATGATTACTAAGTCAAGGCACTACCACTACACCACAGAAGGTTAAAAGGAATCCAACCTTATAGCTTATATCTGCTATACTTAGGAATGAACGCATTCTAACTGAATGCCACTATGTTCATATTACAGATTCCCCAACCTCACTCGTGGCTTCATTTTAGCATTTAATTCAATTCCCAATCTCATTCGAGCATGAAATATCAAATAAGCATATTACATATGTGAAAACATGAATCATTTTTTACCCCGACCGGGACTCGAACCTAGGACTTATGATTACTAAGTCAAGGCGCTACCACTATACCACAGAAGGTTAAAAGGAATCCAACCTTATAGCTTCTATCTGCTATACTTAGGAATGAACGCATTCTAACTGAATGCCACTATGTTCATATTACAGATTCCCCAACCTCACTCGTGGCTTCATTTTAGCATTTAATTCAATTCCCAATCTCATTCGAGCATGAAATATCAAATAAGCACATTACATATGTGAAAACATGAATCATTTTTTACCCCGACCGGGACTCGAACCTAGGACTTATGATTACTAAGTCAAGGCGCTACCACTACACCACAGAAGGTTAAAAGGAATCCAAACTTATAGCTTATATCTGCTATACTTAGGAATGAACGCATTCTAACTGAATGCCACTATGTTCATATTACAGATTCCCCAACCTCACTCGTGGCTTCATTTTAGCATTTAATTCAATTCCCAATCTCATTCGAGCATGAAATATCAAATAAGCACATTACATATGTGAAAACATGAATCATTTTTTACCCCGACCGGGACTCGAACCTAGGACTTATGATTACTAAGTCAAGGCGCTACCACTACACCACAGAAGGTTAAAAGGAATCCAACCTTATAGCTTATATCTGCTATACTTAGGAATGAACGCATTCTAACTGAATGCCACTATGTTCATATTACAGATTCCCCAACCTCACTCGTGGCTTCATTTTAGCATTTAATTCAATTCCCAATCTCATTCGAGCATGAAATATCAAATAAGCACATTACATATGTGAAAACATGAATCATTTTTTTACCCCGACCGGGACTCGAACCTAGGACTTATGATTACTAAGTCAAGGCGCTACCACTACACCACAGAAGGTTAAAAGGAATCCAACCTTATAGCTTATATCTGCTATACTTAGGAATGAACGCATTCTAACTGAATGCCACTATGTTCATATTACAGATTCCCCAACCTCACTCGTGGCTTCATTTTAGCATTTAATTCAATTCCCAATCTCATTCGAGCATGAAATATCAAATAAGCACATTACATATGTGAAAACATGAATCATTTTTTACCCCGACCGGGACTCGAACCTAGGACTTATGATTACTAAGTCAAGGCGCTACCACTACACCACAGAAGGTTAAAAGGAATCCAACCTTATAGCTTATATCTGCTATACTTAGGAATGAACGCATTCTAACTGAATGCCACTATGTTCATATTACAGATTCCCCAACCTCACTCGTGGCTTCATTTTAGCATTTAATTCAATTCCCAATCTTATTCGAGCATGAAATATCAAATAAGCACATTACATATGTGAAAACATGAATCATTTTTTACCCCGACCGGGACTCGAACCTAGGACTTATGATTACTAAGTCAAGGCGCTACCACTACACCACAGAAGGTTAAAAGGAATCCAACCTTATAGCTTATATCTGCTATACTTAGGAATGAACGCATTCTAACTGAATGCCACTATGTTCATATTACAGATTCCCCAACCTCACTCGTGGCTTCATTTTAGCATTTAATTCAATTCCCAATCTCATTCGAGCATGAAATATCAAATAAGCACATTACATATGTGAAAACATGAATCATTTTTTACCCCGACCGGGACTCGAACCTAGGACTTATGATTACTAAGTCAAGGCGCTACCACTACACCACAGAAGGTTAAAAGGAATCCAACCTTATAGCTTATATCTGCTATACTTAGGAATGAACGCATTCTAACTGAATGCCACTATGTTCATATTACAGATTCCCCAACCTCACTCGTGGCTTCATTTTAGCATTTAATTCAATTCCCAATCTCATTCGAGCATGAAATATCAAATAAGCACATTACATATGTGAAAACATGAATCATTTTTTACCCCGACCGGGACTCGAACCTAGGACTTATGATTACTAAGTCAAGGCGCTACCACTACACCACAGAAGGTTAAAAGGAATCCAACCTTATAGCTTATATCTGCTATACTTAGGAATGAACGCATTCTAACTGAATGCCACTATGTTCATATTACAGATTCCCCAACCTCACTCGTGGCTTCATTTTAGCATTTAATTCAATTCCCAATCTCATTCGAGCATGAAATATCAAATAAGCACATTACATATGTGAAAACATGAATCATTTTTTACCCCGACCGGGACTCGAACCTAGGACTTATGATTACTAAGTCAAGGCGCTACCACTACACCACAGAAGGTTAAAAGGAATCCAACCTTATAGCTTATATCTGCTATACTTAGGAATGAACGCATTCTAACTGAATGCCACTATGTTCATATTACAGATTCCCCAACCTCACTCGTGGCTTCATTTTAGCATTTAATTCAATTCCCAATCTCATTCGAGCATGAAATATCAAATAAGCACATTACATATGTGAAAACATGAATCATTTTTTACCCCGACCGGGACTCGAACCTAGGACTTATGATTACTAAGTCAAGGCGCTACCACTACACCACAGAAGGTTAAAAGGAATCCAACCTTATAGCTTATATCTGCTATACTTAGGAATGAACGCATTCTAACTGAATGCCACTATGTTCATATTACAGATTCCCCAACCTCACTCGTGGCTTCATTTTAGCATTTAATTCAATTCCCAATCTCATTCGAGCATGAAATATCAAATAAGCACATTACATATGTGAAAACATGAATCATTTTTTACCCCGACCGGGACTCGAACCTAGGACTTATGATTACTAAGTCAAGGCGCTACCACTACACCACAGAAGGTTAAAAGGAATCCAACCTTATAGCTTATATCTGCTATACTTAGGAATGAACGCATTCTAACTGAATGCCACTATGTTCATATTACAGATTCCCCAACCTCACTCGTGGCTTCATTTTAGCATTTAATTCAATTCCCAATCTCATTCGAGCATGAAATATCAAATAAGCACATTACATATGTGAAAACATGAATCATTTTTTACCCCGACCGGGACTCGAACCTAGGACTTATGATTACTAAGTCAAGGCGCTACCACTACACCACAGAAGGTTAAAAGGAATCCAACCTTATAGCTTATATCTGCTATACTTAGGAATGAACGCATTCTAACTGAATGCCACTATGTTCATATTACAGATTCCCCAACCTCACTCGTGGCTTCATTTTAGCATTTAATTCAATTCCCAATCTCATTCGAGCATGAAATATCAAATAAGCACATTACATATGTGAAAACATGAATCATTTTTTACCCCGACCGGGACTCGAACCTAGGACTTATGATTACTAAGTCAAGGCGCTACCACTACACCACAGAAGGTTAAAAGGAATCCAACCTTATAGCTTATATCTGCTATACTTAGGAATGAACGCATTCTAACTGAATGCCACTATGTTCATATTACAGATTCCCCAACCTCACTCGTGGCTTCATTTTAGCATTTAATTCAATTCCCAATCTCATTCGAGCATGAAATATCAAATAAGCACATTACATATGTGAAAACATGAATCATTTTTTACCCCGACCGGGACTCGAACCTAGGACTTATGATTACTAAGTCAAGGCGCTACCACTACACCACAGAAGGTTAAAAGGAATCCAACCTTATAGCTTATATCTGCTATACTTAGGAATGAACGCATTCTAACTGAATGCCACTATGTTCATATTACAGATTCCCCAACCTCACTCGTGGCTTCATTTTAGCATTTAATTCAATTCCCAATCTCATTCGAGCATGAAATATCAAATAAGCACATTACATATGTGAAAACATGAATCATTTTTTACCCCGACCGGGACTCGAACCTAGGACTTATGATTACTAAGTCAAGGCGCTACCACTACACCACAGAAGGTTAAAAGGAATCCAACCTTATAGCTTATATCTGCTATACTTAGGAATGAACGCATTCTAACTGAATGCCACTATGTTCATATTACAGATTCCCCAACCTCACTCGTGGCTTCATTTTAGCATTTAATTCAATTCCCAATCTCATTCGAGCATGAAATATCAAATAAGCACATTACATATGTGAAAACATGAATCATTTTTTACCCCGACCGGGACTCGAACCTAGGACTTATGATTACTAAGTCAAGGCGCTACCACTACACCACAGAAGGTTAAAAGGAATCCAACCTTATAGCTTATATCTGCTATACTTAGGAATGAACGCATTCTAACTGAATGCCACTATGTTCATATTACAGATTCCCCAACCTCACTCGTGGCTTCATTTTAGCATTTAATTCAATTCCCAATCTCATTCGAGCATGAAATATCAAATAAGCACATTACATATGTGAAAACATGAATCATTTTTTACCCCGACCGGGACTCGAACCTAGGACTTATGATTACTAAGTCAAGGCGCTACCACTACACCACAGAAGGTTAAAAGGAATCCAACCTTATAGCTTATATCTGCTATACTTAGGAATGAACGCATTCTAACTGAATGCCACTATGTTCATATTACAGATTCCCCAACCTCACTCGTGGCTTCATTTTAGCATTTAATTCAATTCCCAATCTCATTCGAGCATGAAATATCAAATAAGCACATTACATATGTGAAAACATGAATCATTTTTTACCCCGACCGGGACTCGAACCTAGGACTTATGATTACTAAGTCAAGGCGCTACCACTACACCACAGAAGGTTAAAAGGAATCCAACCTTATAGCTTATATCTGCTATACTTAGGAATGAACGCATTCTAACTGAATGCCACTATGTTCATATTACAGATTCCCCAACCTCACTCGTGGCTTCATTTTAGCATTTAATTCAATTCCCAATCTCATTCGAGCATGAAATATCAAATAAGCACATTACATATGTGAAAACATGAATCATTTTTTACCCCGACCGGGACTCGAACCTAGGACTTATGATTACTAAGTCAAGGCGCTACCACTACACCACAGAAGGTTAAAAGGAATCCAACCTTATAGCTTATATCTGCTATACTTAGGAATGAACGCATTCTAACTGAATGCCACTATGTTCATATTACAGATTCCCCAACCTCACTCGTGGCTTCATTTTAGCATTTAATTCAATTCCCAATCTCATTCGAGCATGAAATATCAAATAAGCACATTACATATGTGAAAACATGAATCATTTTTTACCCCGACCGGGACTCGAACCTAGGACTTATGATTACTAAGTCAAGGCGCTACCACTACACCACAGAAGGTTAAAAGGAATCCAACCTTATAGCTTATATCTGCTATACTTAGGAATGAACGCATTCTAACTGAATGCCACTATGTTCATATTACAGATTCCCCAACCTCACTCGTGGCTTCATTTTAGCATTTAATTCAATTCCCAATCTCATTCGAGCATGAAATATCAAATAAGCACATTACATATGTGAAAACATGAATCATTTTTTACCCCGACCGGGACTCGAACCTAGGACTTATGATTACTAAGTCAAGGCGCTACCACTACACCACAGAAGGTTAAAAGGAATCCAACCTTATAGCTTATATCTGCTATACTTAGGAATGAACGCATTCTAACTGAATGCCACTATGTTCATATTACAGATTCCCCAACCTCACTCGTGGCTTCATTTTAGCATTTAATTCAATTCCCAATCTCATTCGAGCATGAAATATCAAATAAGCACATTACATATGTGAAAACATGAATCATTTTTATACCCCGACCGGGACTCGAACCTAGGACTTATGATTACTAAGTCAAGGCGCTACCACTACACCACAGAAGGTTAAAAGGAATCCAACCTTATAGCTTATATCTGCTATACTTAGGAATGAACACATTCTAACTGAATGCCACTATGTTCATATTACAGATTCCCCAACCTCACTCGTGGCTTCATTTTAGCATTTAATTCAATTCCCAATCTCATTCGAGCATGAAATATCAAATAAGCACATTACATATGTGAAAACATGAATCATTTTTTACCCCGACCGGGACTCGAACCTAGGACTTATGATTACTAAGTCAAGGCGCTACCACTACACCACAGAAGGTTAAAAGGAATCCAACCTTATAGCTTATATCTGCTATACTTAGGAATGAACGCATTCTAACTGAATGCCACTATGTTCATATTACAGATTCCCCAACCTCACTCGTGGCTTCATTTTAGCATTTAATTCAATTCCCAATCTCATTCGAGCATGAAATATCAAATAAGCACATTACATATGTGAAAACATGAATCATTTTTTACCCCGACCGGGACTCGAACCTAGGACTTATGATTACTAAGTCAAGGCGCTACCACTACACCACAGAAGGTTAAAAGGAATCCAACCTTATAGCTTATATCTGCTATACTTAGGAATGAACGCATTCTAACTGAATGCCACTATGTTCATATTACAGATTCCCCAACCTCACTCGTGGCTTCATTTTAGCATTTAATTCAATTCCCAATCTCATTCGAGCATGAAATATCAAATAAGCACATTACATATGTGAAAACATGAATCATTTTTTACCCCGACCGGGACTCGAACCTAGGACTTATGATTACTAAGTCAAGGCGCTACCACTACACCACAGAAGGTTAAAAGGAATCCAACCTTATAGCTTATATCTGCTATACTTAGGAATGAACGCATTCTAACTGAATGCCACTATGTTCATATTACAGATTCCCCAACCTCACTCGTGGCTTCATTTTAGCATTTAATTCAATTCCCAATCTCATTCGAGCATGAAATATCAAATAAGCACATTACATATGTGAAAACATGAATCATTTTTTACCCCGACCGGGACTCGAACCTAGGACTTATGATTACTAAGTCAAGGCGCTACCACTACACCACAGAAGGTTAAAAGGAATCCAACCTTATAGCTTATATCTGCTATACTTAGGAATGAACGCATTCTAACTGAATGCCACTATGTTCATATTACAGATTCCCCAACCTCACTCGTGGCTTCATTTTAGCATTTAATTCAATTCCCAATCTCATTCGAGCATGAAATATCAAATAAGCACATTACATATGTGAAAACATGAATCATTTTTTACCCCGACCGGGACTCGAACCTAGGACTTATGATTACTAAGTCAAGGCGCTACCACTACACCACAGAAGGTTAAAAGGAATCCAACCTTATAGCTTATATCTGCTATACTTAGGAATGAACGCATTCTAACTGAATGCCACTATGTTCATATTACAGATTCCCCAACCTCACTCGTGGCTTCATTTTAGCATTTAATTCAATTCCCAATCTCATTCGAGCATGAAATATCAAATAAGCACATTACATATGTGAAAACATGAATCATTTTTTACCCCGACCGGGACTCGAACCTAGGACTTATGATTACTAAGTCAAGGCGCTACCACTACACCACAGAAGGTTAAAAGGAATCCAACCTTATAGCTTATATCTGCTATACTTAGGAATGAACGCATTCTAACTGAATGCCACTATGTTCATATTACAGATTCCCCAACCTCACTCGTGGCTTCATTTTAGCATTTAATTCAATTCCCAATCTCATTCGAGCATGAAATATCAAATAAGCACATTACATATGTGAAAACATGAATCATTTTTTACCCCGACCGGGACTCGAACCTAGGACTTATGATTACTAAGTCAAGGCGCTACCACTACACCACAGAAGGTTAAAAGGAATCCAACCTTATAGCTTATATCTGCTATACTTAGGAATGAACGCATTCTAACTGAATGCCACTATGTTCATATTACAGATTCCCCAACCTCACTCGTGGCTTCATTTTAGCATTTAATTCAATTCCCAATCTCATTCGAGCATGAAATATCAAATAAGCACATTACATATGTGAAAACATGAATCATTTTTTACCCCGACCGGGACTCGAACCTAGGACTTATGATTACTAAGTCAAGGCGCTACCACTACACCACAGAAGGTTAAAAGGAATCCAACCTTATAGCTTATATCTGCTATACTTAGGAATGAACGCATTCTAACTGAATGCCACTATGTTCATATTACAGATTCCCCAACCTCACTCGTGGCTTCATTTTAGCATTTAATTCAATTCCCAATCTCATTCGAGCATGAAATATCAAATAAGCACATTACATATGTGAAAACATGAATCATTTTTTACCCCGACCGGGACTCGAACCTAGGACTTATGATTACTAAGTCAAGGCGCTACCACTACACCACAGAAGGTTAAAAGGAATCCAACCTTATAGCTTATATCTGCTATACTTAGGAATGAACGCATTCTAACTGAATGCCACTATGTTCATATTACAGATTCCCCAACCTCACTCGTGGCTTCATTTTAGCATTTAATTCAATTCCCAATCTCATTCGAGCATGAAATATCAAATAAGCACATTACATATGTGAAAACATGAATCATTTTTTACCCCGACCGGGACTCGAACCTAGGACTTATGATTACTAAGTCAAGGCGCTACCACTACACCACAGAAGGTTAAAAGGAATCCAACCTTATAGCTTATATCTGCTATACTTAGGAATGAACGCATTCTAACTGAATGCCACTATGTTCATATTACAGATTCCCCAACCTCACTCGTGGCTTCATTTTAGCATTTAATTCAATTCCCAATCTCATTCGAGCATGAAATATCAAATAAGCACATTACATATGTGAAAACATGAATCATTTTTTACCCCGACCGGGACTCGAACCTAGGACTTATGATTACTAAGTCAAGGCGCTACCACTACACCACAGAAGGTTAAAAGGAATCCAACCTTATAGCTTATATCTGCTATACTTAGGAATGAACGCATTCTAACTGAATGCCACTATGTTCATATTACAGATTCCCCAACCTCACTCGTGGCTTCATTTTAGCATTTAATTCAATTCCCAATCTCATTCGAGCATGAAATATCAAATAAGCACATTACATATGTGAAAACATGAATCATTTTTTACCCCGACCGGGACTCGAACCTAGGACTTATGATTACTAAGTCAAGGCGCTACCACTACACCACAGAAGGTTAAAAGGAATCCAACCTTATAGCTTATATCTGCTATACTTAGGAATGAACGCATTCTAACTGAATGCCACTATGTTCATATTACAGATTCCCCAACCTCACTCGTGGCTTCATTTTAGCATTTAATTCAATTCCCAATCTCATTCGAGCATGAAATATCAAATAAGCACATTACATATGTGAAAACATGAATCATTTTTTACCCCGACCGGGACTCGAACCTAGGACTTATGATTACTAAGTCAAGGCGCTACCACTACACCACAGAAGGTTAAAAGGAATCCAACCTTATAGCTTATATCTGCTATACTTAGGAATGAACGCATTCTAACTGAATGCCACTATGTTCATATTACAGATTCCCCAACCTCACTCGTGGCTTCATTTTAGCATTTAATTCAATTCCCAATCTCATTCGAGCATGAAATATCAAATAAGCACATTACATATGTGAAAACATGAATCATTTTTTACCCCGACCGGGACTCGAACCTAGGACTTATGATTACTAAGTCAAGGCGCTACCACTACACCACAGAAGGTTAAAAGGAATCCAACCTTATAGCTTATATCTGCTATACTTAGGAATGAACGCATTCTAACTGAATGCCACTATGTTCATATTACAGATTCCCCAACCTCACTCGTGGCTTCATTTTAGCATTTAATTCAATTCCCAATCTCATTCGAGCATGAAATATCAAATAAGCACATTACATATGTGAAAACATGAATCATTTTTTACCCCGACCGGGACTCGAACCTAGGACTTATGATTACTAAGTCAAGGCGCTACCACTACACCACAGAAGGTTAAAAGGAATCCAACCTTATAGCTTATATCTGCTATACTTAGGAATGAACGCATTCTAACTGAATGCCACTATGTTCATATTACAGATTCCCCAACCTCACTCGTGGCTTCATTTTAGCATTTAATTCAATTCCCAATCTCATTCGAGCATGAAATATCAAATAAGCACATTACATATGTGAAAACATGAATCATTTTTTACCCCGACCGGGACTCGAACCTAGGACTTATGATTACTAAGTCAAGGCGCTACCACTACACCACAGAAGGTTAAAAGGAATCCAACCTTATAGCTTATATCTGCTATACTTAGGAATGAACGCATTCTAACTGAATGCCACTATGTTCATATTACAGATTCCCCAACCTCACTCGTGGCTTCATTTTAGCATTTAATTCAATTCCCAATCTCATTCGAGCATGAAATATCAAATAAGCACATTACATATGTGAAAACATGAATCATTTTTTACCCCGACCGGGACTCGAACCTAGGACTTATGATTACTAAGTCAAGGCGCTACCACTACACCACAGAAGGTTAAAAGGAATCCAACCTTATAGCTTATATCTGCTATACTTAGGAATGAACGCATTCTAACTGAATGCCACTATGTTCATATTACAGATTCCCCAACCTCACTCGTGGCTTCATTTTAGCATTTAATTCAATTCCCAATCTCATTCGAGCATGAAATATCAAATAAGCACATTACATATGTGAAAACATGAATCATTTTTTACCCCGACCGGGACTCGAACCTAGGACTTATGATTACTAAGTCAAGGCGCTACCACTACACCACAGAAGGTTAAAAGGAATCCAACCTTATAGCTTATATCTGCTATACTTAGGAATGAACGCATTCTAACTGAATGCCACTATGTTCATATTACAGATTCCCCAACCTCACTCGTGGCTTCATTTTAGCATTTAATTCAATTCCCAATCTCATTCGAGCATGAAATATCAAATAAGCACATTACATATGTGAAAACATGAATCATTTTTTACCCCGACCGGGACTCGAACCTAGGACTTATGATTACTAAGTCAAGGCGCTACCACTACACCACAGAAGGTTAAAAGGAATCCAACCTTATAGCTTATATCTGCTATACTTAGGAATGAACGCATTCTAACTGAATGCCACTATGTTCATATTACAGATTCCCCAACCTCACTCGTGGCTTCATTTTAGCATTTAATTCAATTCCCAATCTCATTCGAGCATGAAATATCAAATAAGCACATTACATATGTGAAAACATGAATCATTTTTTACCCCGACCGGGACTCGAACCTAGGACTTATGATTACTAAGTCAAGGCGCTACCACTACACCACAGAAGGTTAAAAGGAATCCAACCTTATAGCTTATATCTGCTATACTTAGGAATGAACGCATTCTAACTGAATGCCACTATGTTCATATTACAGATTCCCCAACCTCACTCGTGGCTTCATTTTAGCATTTAATTCAATTCCCAATCTCATTCGAGCATGAAATATCAAATAAGCACATTACATATGTGAAAACATGAATCATTTTTTACCCCGACCGGGACTCGAACCTAGGACTTATGATTACTAAGTCAAGGCGCTACCACTACACCACAGAAGGTTAAAAGGAATCCAACCTTATAGCTTATATCTGCTATACTTAGGAATGAACGCATTCTAACTGAATGCCACTATGTTCATATTACAGATTCCCCAACCTCACTCGTGGCTTCATTTTAGCATTTAATTCAATTCCCAATCTCATTCGAGCATGAAATATCAAATAAGCACATTACATATGTGAAAACATGAATCATTTTTTACCCCGACCGGGACTCGAACCTAGGACTTATGATTACTAAGTCAAGGCGCTACCACTACACCACAGAAGGTTAAAAGGAATCCAACCTTATAGCTTATATCTGCTATACTTAGGAATGAACGCATTCTAACTGAATGCCACTATGTTCATATTACAGATTCCCCAACCTCACTCGTGGCTTCATTTTAGCATTTAATTCAATTCCCAATCTCATTCGAGCATGAAATATCAAATAAGCACATTACATATGTGAAAACATGAATCATTTTTTACCCCGACCGGGACTCGAACCTAGGACTTATGATTACTAAGTCAAGGCGCTACCACTACACCACAGAAGGTTAAAAGGAATCCAACCTTATAGCTTATATCTGCTGTACTTAGGAATGAACACATTCTAACTGAATGCCACTATGTTCATATTACAGATTCCCCAACCTCACTCGTGGCTTCATTTTAGCATTTAATTCAATTCCCAATCTCATTCGAGCATGAAATATCAAATAAGCACATTACATATGTGAAAACATGAATCATTTTTTACCCCGACCGGGACTCGAACCTAGGACTTATGATTACTAAGTCAAGGCGCTACCACTACACCACAGAAGGTTAAAAGGAATCCAACCTTATAGCTTATATCTGCTATACTTAGGAATGAACGCATTCTAACTGAATGCCACTATGTTCATATTACAGATTCCCCAACCTCACTCGTGGCTTCATTTTAGCATTTAATTCAATTCCCAATCTCATTCGAGCATGAAATATCAAATAAGCACATTACATATGTGAAAACATGAATCATTTTTTACCCCGACCGGGACTCGAACCTAGGACTTATGATTACTAAGTCAAGGCGCTACCACTACACCACAGAAGGTTAAAAGGAATCCAACCTTATAGCTTATATCTGCTATACTTAGGAATGAACGCATTCTAACTGAATGCCACTATGTTCATATTACAGATTCCCCAACCTCACTCGTGGCTTCATTTTAGCATTTAATTCAATTCCCAATCTCATTCGAGCATGAAATATCAAATAAGCACATTACATATGTGAAAACATGAATCATTTTTTACCCCGACCGGGACTCGAACCTAGGACTTATGATTACTAAGTCAAGGCGCTACCACTACACCACAGAAGGTTAAAAGGAATCCAACCTTATAGCTTATATCTGCTATACTTAGGAATGAACGCATTCTAACTGAATGCCACTATGTTCATATTACAGATTCCCCAACCTCACTCGTGGCTTCATTTTAGCATTTAATTCAATTCCCAATCTCATTCGAGCATGAAATATCAAATAAGCACATTACATATGTGAAAACATGAATCATTTTTTACCCCGACCGGGACTCGAACCTAGGACTTATGATTACTAAGTCAAGGCGCTACCACTACACCACAGAAGGTTAAAAGGAATCCAACCTTATAGCTTATATCTGCTATACTTAGGAATGAACGCATTCTAACTGAATGCCACTATGTTCATATTACAGATTCCCCAACCTCACTCGTGGCTTCATTTTAGCATTTAATTCAATTCCCAATCTCATTCGAGCATGAAATATCAAATAAGCACATTACATATGTGAAAACATGAATCATTTTTTACCCCGACCGGGACTCGAACCTAGGACTTATGATTACTAAGTCAAGGCGCTACCACTACACCACAGAAGGTTAAAAGGAATCCAACCTTATAGCTTATATCTGCTATACTTAGGAATGAACGCATTCTAACTGAATGCCACTATGTTCATATTACAGATTCCCCAACCTCACTCGTGGCTTCATTTTAGCATTTAATTCAATTCCCAATCTCATTCGAGCATGAAATATCAAATAAGCACATTACATATGTGAAAACATGAATCATTTTTTACCCCGACCGGGACTCGAACCTAGGACTTATGATTACTAAGTCAAGGCGCTACCACTACACCACAGAAGGTTAAAAGGAATCCAACCTTATAGCTTATATCTGCTATACTTAGGAATGAACGCATTCTAACTGAATGCCACTATGTTCATATTACAGATTCCCCAACCTCACTCGTGGCTTCATTTTAGCATTTAATTCAATTCCCAATCTCATTCGAGCATGAAATATCAAATAAGCACATTACATATGTGAAAACATGAATCATTTTTTACCCCGACCGGGACTCGAACCTAGGACTTATGATTACTAAGTCAAGGCGCTACCACTACACCACAGAAGGTTAAAAGGAATCCAACCTTATAGCTTATATCTGCTATACTTAGGAATGAACGCATTCTAACTGAATGCCACTATGTTCATATTACAGATTCCCCAACCTCACTCGTGGCTTCATTTTAGCATTTAATTCAATTCCCAATCTCATTCGAGCATGAAATATCAAATAAGCACATTACATATGTGAAAACATGAATCATTTTTTACCCCGACCGGGACTCGAACCTAGGACTTATGATTACTAAGTCAAGGCGCTACCACTACACCACAGAAGGTTAAAAGGAATCCAACCTTATAGCTTATATCTGCTATACTTAGGAATGAACGCATTCTAACTGAATGCCACTATGTTCATATTACAGATTCCCCAACCTCACTCGTGGCTTCATTTTAGCATTTAATTCAATTCCCAATCTCATTCGAGCATGAAATATCAAATAAGCACATTACATATGTGAAAACATGAATCATTTTTTACCCCGACCGGGACTCGAACCTAGGACTTATGATTACTAAGTCAAGGCGCTACCACTACACCACAGAAGGTTAAAAGGAATCCAACCTTATAGCTTATATCTGCTATACTTAGGAATGAACGCATTCTAACTGAATGCCACTATGTTCATATTACAGATTCCCCAACCTCACTCGTGGCTTCATTTTAGCATTTAATTCAATTCCCAATCTCATTCGAGCATGAAATATCAAATAAGCACATTACATATGTGAAAACATGAATCATTTTTTACCCCGACCGGGACTCGAACCTAGGACTTATGATTACTAAGTCAAGGCGCTACCACTACACCACAGAAGGTTAAAAGGAATCCAACCTTATAGCTTATATCTGCTATACTTAGGAATGAACGCATTCTAACTGAATGCCACTATGTTCATATTACAGATTCCCCAACCTCACTCGTGGCTTCATTTTAGCATTTAATTCAATTCCCAATCTCATTCGAGCATGAAATATCAAATAAGCACATTACATATGTGAAAACATGAATCATTTTTTACCCCGACCGGGACTCGAACCTAGGACTTATGATTACTAAGTCAAGGCGCTACCACTACACCACAGAAGGTTAAAAGGAATCCAACCTTATAGCTTATATCTGCTATACTTAGGAATGAACGCATTCTAACTGAATGCCACTATGTTCATATTACAGATTCCCCAACCTCACTCGTGGCTTCATTTTAGCATTTAATTCAATTCCCAATCTCATTCGAGCATGAAATATCAAATAAGCACATTACATATGTGAAAACATGAATCATTTTTTACCCCGACCGGGACTCGAACCTAGGACTTATGATTACTAAGTCAAGGCGCTACCACTACACCACAGAAGGTTAAAAGGAATCCAACCTTATAGCTTATATCTGCTATACTTAGGAATGAACGCATTCTAACTGAATGCCACTATGTTCATATTACAGATTCCCCAACCTCACTCGTGGCTTCATTTTAGCATTTAATTCAATTCCCAATCTCATTCGAGCATGAAATATCAAATAAGCACATTACATATGTGAAAACATGAATCATTTTTTACCCCGACCGGGACTCGAACCTAGGACTTATGATTACTAAGTCAAGGCGCTACCACTACACCACAGAAGGTTAAAAGGAATCCAACCTTATAGCTTATATCTGCTATACTTAGGAATGAACGCATTCTAACTGAATGCCACTATGTTCATATTACAGATTCCCCAACCTCACTCGTGGCTTCATTTTAGCATTTAATTCAATTCCCAATCTCATTCGAGCATGAAATATCAAATAAGCACATTACATATGTGAAAACATGAATCATTTTTTACCCCGACCGGGACTCGAACCTAGGACTTATGATTACTAAGTCAAGGCGCTACCACTACACCACAGAAGGTTAAAAGGAATCCAACCTTATAGCTTATATCTGCTATACTTAGGAATGAACGCATTCTAACTGAATGCCACTATGTTCATATTACAGATTCCCCAACCTCACTCGTGGCTTCATTTTAGCATTTAATTCAATTCCCAATCTCATTCGAGCATGAAATATCAAATAAGCACATTACATATGTGAAAACATGAATCATTTTTTACCCCGACCGGGACTCGAACCTAGGACTTATGATTACTAAGTCAAGGCGCTACCACTACACCACAGAAGGTTAAAAGGAATCCAACCTTATAGCTTATATCTGCTATACTTAGGAATGAACGCATTCTAACTGAATGCCACTATGTTCATATTACAGATTCCCCAACCTCACTCGTGGCTTCATTTTAGCATTTAATTCAATTCCCAATCTCATTCGAGCATGAAATATCAAATAAGCACATTACATATGTGAAAACATGAATCATTTTTTACCCCGACCGGGACTCGAACCTAGGACTTATGATTACTAAGTCAAGGCGCTACCACTACACCACAGAAGGTTAAAAGGAATCCAACCTTATAGCTTATATCTGCTATACTTAGGAATGAACGCATTCTAACTGAATGCCACTATGTTCATATTACAGATTCCCCAACCTCACTCGTGGCTTCATTTTAGCATTTAATTCAATTCCCAATCTCATTCGAGCATGAAATATCAAATAAGCACATTACATATGTGAAAACATGAATCATTTTTTACCCCGACCGGGACTCGAACCTAGGACTTATGATTACTAAGTCAAGGCGCTACCACTACACCACAGAAGGTTAAAAGGAATCCAACCTTATAGCTTATATCTGCTATACTTAGGAATGAACGCATTCTAACTGAATGCCACTATGTTCATATTACAGATTCCCCAACCTCACTCGTGGCTTCATTTTAGCATTTAATTCAATTCCCAATCTCATTCGAGCATGAAATATCAAATAAGCACATTACATATGTGAAAACATGAATCATTTTTTACCCCGACCGGGACTCGAACCTAGGACTTATGATTACTAAGTCAAGGCGCTACCACTACACCACAGAAGGTTAAAAGGAATCCAACCTTATAGCTTATATCTGCTATACTTAGGAATGAACGCATTCTAACTGAATGCCACTATGTTCATATTACAGATTCCCCAACCTCACTCGTGGCTTCATTTTAGCATTTAATTCAATTCCCAATCTCATTCGAGCATGAAATATCAAATAAGCACATTACATATGTGAAAACATGAATCATTTTTTACCCCGACCGGGACTCGAACCTAGGACTTATGATTACTAAGTCAAGGCGCTACCACTACACCACAGAAGGTTAAAAGGAATCCAACCTTATAGCTTATATCTGCTATACTTAGGAATGAACGCATTCTAACTGAATGCCACTATGTTCATATTACAGATTCCCCAACCTCACTCGTGGCTTCATTTTAGCATTTAATTCAATTCCCAATCTCATTCGAGCATGAAATATCAAATAAGCACATTACATATGTGAAAACAT